>JBBPBX010038861.1:0-30179 GCA_038048925.1 Garcialebias charrua
TAAATAAAAACATCAATTTATTCATTTAAACTTGGGCTCAAACCTGCAGCCAAAGAGCTGTTTTCATGATGGAATTAAAATATTTTTAAACAAGTACTTTAGGTGAGTAATCTCCAAGTCTGGGGTGTTAAAAATGTTCTAAATATTTCAAGTTTCAAACGGGGACTGGATTTTTTGAAGAAGGAGAGTCTGTGATATAAAATCTTGTCTGGAAAATGCCTACTGTAATTTGTCAAACTGGATGTGTGAAAAGACTAGTAAAGGTTTCCATGTATTGATTCCTAATTATTGGGGGCTGCCATTGCATGTAAATGCATGGAAGCCACCTATTGTTATCCTGTCCGAACGTGTGTCTACATTGTCGTTCACCGTTAATGCGGCCCGTACCGTAACGTGCACCCCCACAAAAGTTATATCAAAACGACCGGCCCGACTCTGGGATGTGTGCTATTACTTTTCTAAGCAATCGGAGTTACCATGGCAACGTTATTTGCGAACAAAGACGTAATGAATCTCCAAATCCAGGAACTAGTTGGTTACTGCCCACTTATTATTCTACACCAGAAAAAGTTATCTTTTTCAACTTTAATACGGACCGAACCACAAAGTGAACCCCCACAAAAGTTCTATCAAAACGACCAGCCCGACTCAGAGATGTGTGCTATTACTTTTATTAAGATTTTTATTATTGTTAAAATAGTTTTATTGTAGAGTGCTGATTATTTAAAATATCATCCAAATGGGTCACTTTTATTTATTACTACAATACTGTACAGTACAAACGTATTTTTGGCATATTTTCAAAATAAACATTTTGTAAGTCTTTATTTTGTCCCTTTTTTTTTGTACCGAAAATAAACCGAAAATAAACCGAACCGAGCCCTCCTTGTACTGTAGTTGAACCGAACCGAAATGTGATTTTAGCGTACCGTTACACCCCTAGTTTATATATATAAAAATAAATAAAAATGTCACATTTTTGTCATCTGTGTATGTTTCCCATACTTGACAGACGAAATTGGCCTCTGCATTTAACCCAACCACCACCAGGTGGTGCAGTGAGCAGCCGTAGTCAGCGCCCGGGGAGCTGGGGAAAATAGGTGTGCACTCATAGACACCCCAAGGTGTGCCGTGGCCGGGGTTCGAACCTGGGTCCTTCGGATCCCAAGTCTGATTCCCTAGCCACTACACCATGTATGTATATATGTACTGTATATGGTATATATATATATAGTTTATATACAGTATATATATATATATATTAGGGGTGTAACGGTACGCTAAAATCACATTTCGGTTCGGTTCAACTACAAGGAGAGCTCGGTTCGGTTTATTTTCGGTTTTTTTCGGTACAAATTTTTAAAAATTTTTTTTTACAAACTAAAGACTTACAAAATGTTTATTTTGAAAATGTGCAAAAAATATGTTTGTATTGTATTGTAGTAATAAATAAAAGTGACCCATTTGGATGACCAACAACACCACCAGCCTGATCAAGAAAGGTCATCAGAGACTACTTCCTCAGACGGCTGAGACGAGCTGGTCTGAGCAGCCCAGTTCTCACCTCCTTCTACAGGTGTGCAGTGGAGAGCATCCTGTGCTCCAGCATCAACGTGTGGCATGGAGGCTGCACAGTTGCAGAGAGGAAAGCTCTACAGAGAGTGGTGAAGGCTGCACAGAGGTCTGTCGGAGTCAGTCTCCCCACCATCACAGACATTTACACCTCCAGATGCAGGAAAAGAGCCACCTGCATCATGAAAGACCTCACTCACCCAGCACACTCACTCTTTGCCCCACTCCCCTCAGGACGGAGGTTGAGGAGCATCAAATGTAGAACCACTAGACTGAGGAACAGCTTCTACCCTGAGGCTGTTAGACTCATGAATAAATAAAAAATAAAAATAAACACTGCAAAATATCACATCATGCTGATGCTGATCTGTTTTCTTGTTGCTGTGTTCATCTGTGACCATCTGCTCATACAGACTCATGTTCGTGCTGCTGTTTATAATGATGTTTTTCCACTATATTAGGGCTTAGTGTATTACTAGTTGATGTTTTTCTTAGTTAATTCTAGATGTTATTACTGTTTTTCTCTTGCATTTGTTGTTGGATGTAACTGGGACCCCGTGTACATAATCTCGTTTTCATCACATGTACCACATGCGGTGCAAATGACAATAAAGACTCTCTGACTCTGATTTTAAATAAACAGCACTCTACAATAAATAAACTATACTAACAATAATAAAAATCTTAATAAATGCAATAACAGTCAGAACCAGAACAATAAGCAGCAACAGACTGTTTACAATCTAACTAATCAAGTTTTTGTTCAAGTTTTTGTTCAGTAGCAGCAGTGTGGCTGTATTTGTCCTCTGTTGTGTACTCACAACTTCTTCTTGGTGGGACAGGTGGGACTGTGGGAACAGTTCAGAGTTCAGTTCAGTCATCACTTAGCTGCAGGTGGATTTACCTCTGTCACAGACTGGAAATAAAAAACAAAAGAGATTTAAAAAAACAAGTTAATAAGATTATGATTTAAAAAAAAAAGATTATTTAGATAATAAAACAATACCTCTTGAACAATTGAATCTCTCACTCTTCATCATGGCAGGCAGGGCTTTAATCTGGTCCAGGGCTTGTTGACAACATCAGTTAGTTTTTTCATAAAGAGCTGAACTTTTTGAAGTGTTGACATGATGAATGTCTCATAGTGACGCTCAGCAACTTTAAAACCTGCGCATATAACAACGTTCAGACAGATTCAGAAATTTAAAAACTCATAGGCTACAGCTTGTGGACCGCTGTGATTACCTGATGAAGGAGTTTTAATGCAGCTCTTCGGTCACGTTCGGATGAAGTAGTTTTAATACAGCTGCTGTTCACGTTCAGATGAAGTTTTAATACAGCTCTTCATTCACGTTCGGATGAAGGAGTTTTAATGCAGCTGCTGTTCACGTTCAGATGACAGTTTCCAGTGCTTTCACGTGACGTGTTGCTGCTGCACAGAGAGCTGCGTCACGCAATCAGCTGCTGCAGAGTCTTCATGAAACAAAGTCCACACAAGCTGCGCGTGCGCTCGTCTTTTAAAAAGAAAGTTATAACGTTCAAAAACAGGAGACCGCACGAGATGCTAACGGCTAAATGCTGCGCGTGCCACGCGAAAATAGGTCCGTGCTGAAACGCGCCCAGGAAATTTTGTTCCGCGGTGCATATATTCCCCTGTTAAGAACGTTTAATGAGTGAAAAAATAACCGAAACGGTACGCAGGTGGACCGAACCGAACGTGGTGTACCGGAACGGTTCGGTAAACCCATTATAACCGTTACATGCCTAATATATATATATATATATATATATATATATATATATATATATATATATATGTATATATATATATATATATATATGTATATATATATGTATATATATATATATATATATACATACACACCAATGGACCTCTGCAGGCTGCAAAGGTGATTGGTTTTTGTGATCGGCACTGAAAAGCATTGATTGGTATCAGCTGATCACATACTTTTTAACAAAAATCGGCCTATCATGATCAGTGGCCGAACGATCGTAACATATGAAGTTTCTACCCAGTGGAGTTACCACAGGAGTTATGGCAAAGCCCCACTGCAACCTATCCTCCAAGCGTTATGACGAACTAAACCTAACACTTTTACCCAGAGCACTTTCCGGTTAAATCAGCTTAAGGGTGTTGAAGGTGACGCACCCAGATTTGCTGACGACTTTCATCTGTAAGCCACACCCTTATCTCACCCCGTAACTCGCCCAAACGAACAGCCGGAGTGGGATCATTGCTCACGGGGAAACTTGCATTCACGGTCGCCCATCTTCGTTGTAGAGTGGTTATTCTTACTGATCTGGTTTATTTTTGGAATCCAGGTATAAGAATCAGGCATCCTCCCCCACCATCGGAGCCAACTCACCACTAGGTAGTGGTCAGTTGACAGTTCCGCCCCTCTCTTTACCCGAGTGTCCAAGACATGCGGCCGCAGATCAGATGAGATGACAACAAAGTCGATCATCGAACTGCGACCTAGGGTGTCCTGGTGCCAAGAGCACATATGGACACCCTTATGCCTGAACATGGTGTTCGTTATGGACAATCCATGACGAGCACAGAAGTCCAATAACAGAACACCACTCGGGTTCAGATCAGGGGGGCCATTCCTCCCAACCACACCCCTCCAGGTCTCACTGTCATTGCCCACATGAGCGTTGAAGTCCCCCAGTAGAACAAGGGAGTCCCCAAGAGGCGCACTCTCAAATACCTTCTCCAAGGACTCCAAAAAGAGTGGGTAATCTGAGCTGCCACTTGGTACATAGGCACAAACAACAGTCAGAGCCCGTCCCCCCACACATAGGCGGAGGGAGGCTACCCTCTCTTTCACCGGGGTGAACCCCAACGTACAGGCACCAAGATGGGGGACAACAAGTATGCCCACTCCTGCTTTGCGCCTCTCACCAGGGGCAACTCCACCTCCGGGCCTGGCTCCAGAGTGGGGTCCCGGTGACCCGCATCCGGGCGAGGGAACATTTAATCCCTTTGAGACACACCTTTACCATAATTTCGAACAAACAAATAATTGTTTTTAAGTGTTAATCTTGTTAAATTCTTGTTAAAGTTTTCCCGTGTATGCTCCCGCAGCCGCCTTCTGGCAGCCCATCGGTTTTTGGGAAAACCCCAGCCCACATTGCTGGGTTGTCAGCGGTGACGCGTAACAAATGCGACGCATCAGCGGTAACGCATATTAGATGCAACATATATGGCGAAGCAGCATATTTATGGATTTTTACCACTTTTATTGACCTATCTGGACTGATGCAACTTACAGCGCGGTGTGAAGCAGCAGAAATTACGGTATTGAACTTTGACAAACTGTGAAAGAGCGAGCTCGCAAAACTTGAACTGCGAAGAAGTGAGGGACTACTGTATATGTGCAGTTGTAAAAATCCTGTTTTAACCCCGTGTTATTTTGTCTTTCTTTTTTTTCTCTACTTTAGTGGACCATTTGCCTGACAAGAAGACCTGTAAAAGGAAGCCTAAAAAGTCTTTTGAATTAGACTTTAGTGATGAAGTCAACTTTGACACTTACTTCTGCACCACAATGGTAAGACAACAAAAACACTCACCGAATTTTAAAATGTGCTGGGTTTTTTTTTCTGTTGAAGCAGCCATCTGACTCCAGGGATTCTTTTTCTTTTTTTATTTCCCCATGGGTGAAACTCCTAACTTCACTCATTTTGGTTACATTTATATTTTAGATCATTTTTACAGACCTCAACCCGGTAGGTCGTGGATCGGTGGGCAGAGTACTTCAACATAGGGCTGGGCGATATGAGGAAAATATTATATTGCGATATTTTTTGGCTATATCACGATACACGATATATATCGCGATATCTCCAAAATCAATGAAAAAATGATTCAAAATTGATTAAAAAATGTCAACACTAAATTTGAACAAACTTAAATATTTTATTTTAACCATCAATTGCACACATAAATAAAAAGTACTTCAAGCAAAAAGGAAGAATACATAATTTAAACTTAAAAAGGTGCTCTTGTGCTTTTAACATTAAAAAAATATTAAATCAAAACAATTAAGGCCTTTAAAATACAAAAACAAAAGTGTAAACAGTGGCCATAAAATTTACTGACCCAGAACAGTCACAGGTAACAACTCTCAACTATTTGCATGTGCTAGTAATTTTTAACAACAAACCACAAAATGTGCACAAGTTTCAAACTGTGCCAAGTTCAGGCAATGTCTGCAAAACCTCTGAACAAGAACAGATTTATCACAGTGAGCCTCTGTGTACTGTATCCGGTTTTATTGTGAAAGGGTCAGGGGTTGTTTCCGGATTCACGAAGACGTTCTCTAAAGTTGCTCTACAAAGTGTCGCATTGAATCCTTGTGTAAAACACGACAGCCTCCACTCAGAAACGTGAACCGAGAGGTGGAGACATTATTAAATCAGCTGTATCGCTAAAGACACGGTCAGTCTCAGCTGTGGAAGAAGACGGCTAACGCGTTAGCCATCTTGTTAGCCGCTAAGGACCGTGTCTTTAGCGATAATGATAAAATGCTGATTTATTAATGTCTCCACCTCTCTATGCGGTGCACGCATGACTAAGCTCAGACCCGTGGTTTGTTTTAAGGAAGCAGCAGCTGTAAAAACACTTGGTTCTGCCGTTCATGCTCCACTCCGCTGTTTAAATGGTGAAAAAGATTCGTAGTTCAGACCTTTCTTCGGGACTATTTTCAGCATCGTCTACAAAAACATTTTTTATGCCCTCATCTGACAATTTAATCCAAACTAGCTCAGAACATTGTTTTCCCCCCTCAGCAGCGTGCAGCGCTCTTCATATCTGCCGTGTTTACATGTTGTGCTGAAAGTCTCGCGCGCGGCTCCTGCAGCCTGCAGGAAGGAGGGGGGCGAGTGGGGGCCCGCGCGACAGCAGGAGGATCCTCGATATACACGATATAGCCCTTTTAACCATCGTACATTTAAAATATCGCGATACATCGAGTATATTCGATATATCGCCCACCCCTACTTCAACAAAGACCTCCTCAGTCTCACCAGCACATCTTCCCCTGAGGAAGTGGAGCTTGAGGACTTTGGATCGGGCTCTCCGATTTCTGGTGCTGAGGTCACTTAGATGGTGAAAAAGCTCCTCTGTGGCATGGCCCCAGGGTTGTATGAGATTCGTCCGGAGTTCCTTAAGGCTCTGGATGTTATGGGGTTGTGTTGGCTTACACGACTCTACAATATTACGTGGACATCGGGGGCAGTTCCCCTAGATTGGCAGACTGGTATGGTAGTCCTCCTATTCAAAAAGGGGGACCATAGAATGTGTTCCAACTTCCTACTACAGGGGGATCACACTCTCAAGCCTCCCTGCTAAGGTCTATTCGGGGCTTCTGAAGAGGAAGGTCTGTCGGATAGTCGAACCTCAGATTCATGAGGTGCGGTGTAGTTTTTGTCCTGGTCATGGAACACTGGACCAGCTCTACATCAAGCAGCTCTAAATCCGAGGCCATAGTCTTTAGCCGGAAAGGGTAGAGTGCCTCTCTGGGTCGGGGAGAAGGTCCTGCCTCAAGTGGAGGAGTTTAAGTATCTTGGGGTCTTGTTCATGAATGAGGGGAAAATGGAGTGAGAGATCGACCAGTGGATAGGTGCGTCGTCTGCAGTGATACGGGTGCTGTACCGGCCTGTTGTGATGAAAAGAGAGCTGAGTCAAAAGGCAAAGCTCTCAATTTACCAATCGATCTACGTTCCCACCCTCATCTATGGTTATAATAATAATAATAATGAATTCAATTTATAACGCGCTTTTCATTAGTGAAAATCTCAAAGCGCTACACACATTGAATGCTACACACATTCATACACCGGTAGCGGCAGACTACCATGCAAGGTGCTTTCCAGTCCTACCGGGAGCAACTCGGGGTTAAGTGTCTTGCCCAAGGACACAACGACACATGGTGTGGGGAACCGGGATTCGAACCGCCAACCTTCCGATCGGGGGACGACTGCCATTACCACTACGCCACGGCCGCCCCCGGTTATAAGCTTTGGGACAGCACTTTGGTGTGGACTTGTTCCTGTTTAAAGTGCTTTATAAATAAAATGGTATGGTATGGTATGGTGACTAAGGATGCACCGATCCACATTTTTCACTTCCGATTCCGATACTTAAAAACTGTATCGGCTGATACCGATACTTTTCCGATCCGATACCGTTCAAGTATACAATTGCGTATAAAAAAGATTTTGAACTGAGAACATTTATTTCAACGTGGTGTGAGACATCCAATGAAGTCTCTCTTAGCCTAACCACAGGAACCTCACAAATTTTAGCAGCTAACAGGAGGCATGTCTTCACCCCACACATCCTTCTTACTCATGGTTCAGTTGGAAAAACTAAAAAAACGCTAAGCATGATGGGAAAGACAACATAGCCACTCCCCTTAACCAATAAGGCAGTGGATTTTGTTGTCTTTCCCATAATGCTTAGCAGTATTTTAGTTTTGAAAATCCCATAATGCATAATACGTTCAGTATTTTAGTTTTGAAAACTAAAATATTGCTAAGCATTATGGGAAAGACAACAAAATCCTCTGCCTTACTGGTTAAGGGGAGTGGCTATGTTGTCTTTCCCATCATGCTTAGCGTTTTTTTAGTTTTTCCAACTGAACCTTTAGTAAGAAAGACGTGTGTGGTGAAGACATGCCTTCTCACACACTGTTAAAGCAGTCACAGAATGTGATTGAACACAAATACTCTTTGAAGCTGGATCGGAAAATATCGGCAGGTTGGATCCGATACCCGATACTGAAACTATGCTGGTATTGGGACCAAAACCGATACTGGTATCGGATCGGTGCATCCCTAGTTGTGACGGAAAGGACGAGATGACTGATACAAGTGGCCAAAATGAGTTTTCTCCACAGGGTGTCTGGGCTCTCCCTTAGAGATAGGGTGAGACGCTCGGTCATCCGGGAGGGACTCAGACTAGAGCCGCTGCTTCTCCACGTCAAGAGGAGCCAGTTGAGGTGGCTCAGGCATCTAGTTAGGACGCCTTCCTGGTAAGGCTGCACGATTAATCGCATTTGCGATTATCTCGCGATATGTTAAAACGCAATTCACTAATCGCACGGGCTGCGATTTGACTGGTCACGTGACTTGGTAGTGAGCCGCTCTAGCCGCGCGCAGCTCTGAGCGGAGCAACACAGAGCAGGGAGGAGGAGGAGACCGTGCGCTCCAACACAGTTGCTTCAGGCTCGACAGAAGTCATAAAAGTTATAAATTCAGGTAGGTTAGCTCGTGTAAACGTGTATCTGATCTTAGCGGCTGAAACACAGAGACCGCGGGAGATAAACAGAGCGCGAGCTGGTCACGTGACTTGGTAGTGAGCCGCGCCGAGCAGCAGGAGCTCAGCTGAGCGGAGCAAAACAGAGCAGGGAGGAGGAGGACACCGTACGCTCCAGCACTGTTGCTTCAGGCTCGACAGAAGTCATAAAAGTTATAAATTCAGGTAAGTTAGCTCGTGTAAACGTCTATCTGAGCTTAGACGCTGAGACACCGAGACCGCGGGAGATAAACAGAGCGCGAGCTGGTCATGTGACCGGGTCTGTTTTGATGGTGCTCTGTTAGCAGCTAGCTCAGCAAGCTAACATTCTGTGTGAAAAAGCGCATTAATTATCTGATTTTAAAAAAAACAGTTATGTTGTTAGTGATATGAATTAATACAGAACCAGTAAAAATAATCTCATTTTAAATCGCAATCGCAATTTATAGAAAAAAAATTGCAATTAGATTATTTTCCAAAATCGTTCAGCCCTACTTCCTGGTGAGGTGTTCCATACACGTACTACCAGGAGGAGACCCAGGACAATCTGGAGGGACTATGGGCTAGTTTGCACGGCATGTATTTTGAGTGTAACCGCTACTTTCTCTTTGCGACTTTGCTTATCGCCTACACGACGCTGCTGGCCCCCCTCGATGACACAGATACTTTTCTGACCCTGCTCTCAAGGTGGAAGTTTTTCGCTGACCCCCCGTTGATAATGTAAACATCTCCCGTGGAGCTTTTGTTTGAACACATGCACGCAGCACGCACGCGCAGACAGCCGGCATTTTAACAATGGCGGTGGACTGGACAGTGGACACACGCACCACTTTCTGAACTATAGCTGATGGAATATATTTTGATTCTCATATTTAATTATTCTACACCTTACCTGCATCTGTGTTGGAAGAGAGCAGCTGCCTGGATCCAGTTGTCTGTTAACGAGGCAGTCGGACATTTCACGTGTCACGCTGCACTATAACATACTAAATGTGCTATATATTAACAGTTTAACAATAATAAACAGTATTTATGTTAGCGTGGGAGATATTTACATTTATCTGAGCTAAATGAAGCTATCTGGACTCGTTACGTCATGCCTAACATGCTGCTGAAAATGAAGACACCAGGTTGATTTTTAATTTATTTATTTATTCAACACCACAAACTCATGTCACAAACACTGAGAATTAAATTGAACACTTTTAAAAACACGTTAACCGAACTTTAATGAACTGGACTCTGTTGTTTTCATCCTGGTGGACACTGGACCCACATCCGAACCGCCGGTCCGCTTCGTGGAACAGCTTCGACCTCGCAGGAAAAAAATAAAACCTCAGTTGGTTGTTCTGTGATCGAACTAAACACAAGGAAACATTATTAAGAACATTGTTTACCTTGTAGCGCTGCTGTAAATCAGCTGATTCTCACGGACTAAAGTCAGACATGTTGACTCGGTTCCGGTCCAGTCAGCAACTGGTGCGCAGATGAAGCGGCCCCACTTGGTGTCAAATCTGTTGACTCTTATCCAAATTCCAGCTTTAACTTGTTGTTAACTTGTTGACAACAACTTGTAGTAGCTGAACTTTTAGCCAGAGAGGAAAACAGGCTGCCTCGTGTGCTTTGTTTACCTCAGGCAGCAGTGGCACGCATGCGCAGTAGTGAAGGTTCCAAAGATCACAGCGCCATCTACAGGCCCAGCATGGTAACTACAGTAAATTCATGAGTACGGGGGGTGGGGGGGAGAGAGTCGTATCCACAGAATTCGCCCATGTCAACGCAAAACTTTCAACCTAATTAACATACCCAAAAGTTGCGTTTCCCCCACACAGTGTCCGTGTAAACAGGGCATATGTTTCTCGACTGGCCTGGAAACGCTTTGGGATTCCCTTGGAGGAGCTGGCCCAAAATGGCTTGGGAGAGGGAAGTCTGGACCTCCCTGCTTAGGCTGCTACCCCCGCAACCCGACCCCAGATAAGTGGAAGAAAATGGATGGATGGATCTAAGGCTGTAACGATTCCTTAAATAATTTGAGTACCTCGATTACAAAAAATCCTCAAGGCACATTTATCTGTCTCAAAGCTTTGTTAAACTACTGTATTTTTCGGCCTATAAGTCACAGTTTTTTGCATAATTTACATGTCTTGCAATTTATAGGCTGAAGTGACATTTATGGATTTTTTTCCCATATTAATACACCATTTTTTGTTGAGATATGACCGTTTTCACTCATTCTGTCTGAAAAAAAAGGGCAGTACCACTTTCAACCAATTTATGGTAGCAAAGTAGTAATTGCCATATGTTATGCTGTTGTATCATGTAATAGGTAAACGTGGCTATAATGACAAATTAAAAACAGTTCAAGACAAAAACAACTGGACTTTATTTATTATACAAACCGGATTCCAAAAAAGTTGGGACACTAAAGCCCCTTTCATAAGTCAAATCCGCGCAATTGCCGCACAGACCAATCCGGCTTTAATCCTTCCTCGGGTCATTCATAAAACAAAGTTGAATCCGGTTTTGCTTTTCTGATAATCAGCGAGGTAATCACAAGGTGCGTGACACGCCCTCACTGCAGCCTACCTGCTAACAGGGTCTATTGAACCGGTCCCGGAGTTTGGGTATTACCTTTAACTACGTGGGACAGCTTCCGACTGAAGGCTGTTGATGGGAGAATTCATCTGGACTATTCACCTCCTAGCTTCCACAAGCCACACCCCTTTTTCACCTTGCTCCTCCCTCCACCTCAGCAGCCGGGGACCGGAGGGTTTAGTACAAGGCAACTCGTGTTAACGGAGGCTTCTCCCGTGTTTAAGCTCGCTATTGTTACTGATCCAGTTAATTTTAGGATCCAGGAGATCGGACCCTGGGGTATTGTTTTTATATAACCTTTGTGCTAATGCTTAACCCTTAAAAACCTCCTAATATTTGATGTTATCTTTGTGAACCAAACTTACATTTCCATGGACAAGTAGTTGATGAATAAAAGTCAAGAATTTTACGTTTTGTTTATTTTAATTAATTATTTTGCAGGGAAGGATCAGCGTTAAAGCTTAACAGTACAGTTAATTATTATGATTATAAGTAAAGAAAAAGTATTAATTCACCAAACAATCTTCAGACTAGATGTTAAGATGCTCGATCTGCATGGAGTCCTTGAGGAGGTTCTTTTCTGGAGTCCAGGCTGGAGAGGCTCGGTGGGTCGTCTCATTGATGTCACACAGTTAACACTTCCAATACCCATCCAGTCTTATGGACCAGAATTAGAGGCTTTATCATAAGAAAATTCCTCATCCAGCTTTATGAGCCAGAGTTTAGAGTACACGCTCACATTTCCATCTCATCTGATTTTAAGAATCAGAGTTAGAGTAGTCTTTTGCAATCACACGTCTCTCCTGACCTTAGGGATCAGGGTTTAGAGTTTTACTTAAAATCTTACCCAGTGGATGTATCTCCCCAAAGCCCTAATTACCCTCAAGCAACCTCGAGCAATTAAGTCTCTAATATAATTGAACTGTCTATTTGCTTCAGCTCTATCCGCATTTAATTTAATTTGATTTAAATCTAGCTGAAAACCGGGTCCAGGAAGGTGTCTTGCAGGCATCCCTTTCCTCCTCAAAGTCCCTGGGGACCGAGAGGGAAAACCTGAAGCAGTTTCTCCAGTCCCTGGGGACTGAAGCTCACCTCTGACTCCCTGCTGGTCTGATCTGAAGAAACAAGTTTTGCGTCGTCCTGGCTGTCTGGGTAAAAACTATCCAGTTCTTCCTCAAAGCTTGAAAAAGGAAGAAAAGAAGTCTCTCCCCAGGACGCTTACTTTCCCTGTCAGCACAAAGTCGACCTGAACCGCGCCTGGGTCTTCAGTGGAGCAGGTCAGCTCCAGCTACTCGATAACTGTTATACAGCTCCTCGACAGCTTCATGACAACTCCGGACAGCCCGGTTCTGAAGGAACAGGGCGGTTAAATATAAATCTTTAGTCCCGCCTTCTCCCTAGGAGGAGGGGGATAGCTAGTCTGTGATTGGCTAGGTCTGTTTGCCCTGTCAATCTCCAGGCAAACTTGTTGCTCTGTTCTATTTCTGCTTGAAGCTACATGTTCCCTTATTAGGAAATGAATTTGCTCTTTTGCTCGAGGCCGGATGAGTCATGAGGGCGAAATGGTGACACAATTCTGGTCAGTTAATTACACCACCTTTTCCAGTAAAGTGATTGCAAGTTATACTTTTCAGCATGTGTGTTTTGCAAGAGACCACTTTTGTCACAAAACCATCTTTGAAACATAGTAACACATCATTACAATTACTATTATAAAATGATTAACTCTATCATAATAAAATCACATTAATTGATTATATTGGTTAAAACCATATTTCACTTGATTATATTAGTTAAAACACATCTACCATGATTATTGGTAAAAATCATATATCTTATGATCGTATTGATTAGAACAAGTTACTATTAAAACCAATCAAGGTTAAACCAAGTTCAGATAAAAACATATTAAAGTTAGAACAAGTCTTTTACATCAGGTTTTTCCCTTCTGCTCTCTGTTTAGTTCAAGAATGTTCGTGTGTGAATTTGAGAGTGTGGCTGCTTGCTTTTGGGAAGTGACTTTCTTCATGACTTTCACAACTCTTAACGGTTAAACTTAAGACACAGTTAACTTCTCTTATTCATCTTAACTTCATAACTACAGTTTCCAACAATCAGATGTTACAGGCTTTTCTAAGGTTTTAAACAACCACTCTTTTCTGCTCCTTTGCAGTCCTCATTCTGCACTTCTCTGCATGTTTTAGTGTGAGTGTGCGTCTGTATGTGTGTGTGTGTGTCTAAGTGGGCCTTCTTTCCTGCCACTTTTTCTGTGCTTACATTCATAACAGATGAGATAACTGAAGTTACATAATAGGCAAGTCCGGGCCAGTCCAGACAAGTCCAGACATGTTTCTGCCTCGACAACTGTCATTAATATATTTTTGCATTACATTTCATAAGTTTTCCTGTACTGATTAGTTTTTTGTTGGTTTTGAATCCATAATAAACTGACTCTCCTCGACACCCCCTCTTTGGAATCAAAACCTACAAACATTTTATTGAACCTTAAGCCAGTCCTTGTTTTCATCAACCGCATCTCCACTCAGAACGTCTTCCTCTTCATCATAGTCCAGATCACTCTGGGACTCCGGATCAGTTTCAGGATCTTCTGTGTCTCCTGATCCCGTGCTGCAAGTCTCATCCTAAGCTGCGTCCCAAGAATCCAACACCGTCAACTCGTAGTCCCCGTCTGGCTCCTCCAGCGAGGGTCGAGGTCTTTGTTCGATTCCTGACTCCCGGACTTCATCTTGATCCTCCACTGGAACAGGAGCTGGGCTCTGCACAGGCGAGGGGAGAATGGTCACAGTGAACATAGGGTCTGAGATGTCATCAATCATGGGAGACCCTACAGGAGTGACCGGTTCGATCCCGGACCATCTTTCATCTGATTGCATATATTCAGAAACGTCTGGAACTTGTTGTGATCGCTCTTGGAGTGCTTAGATGGCTGTGACTGACTCGTCAGGGGAATTTGGGCCTAAGTTGAATCCCTCCATTAACAGCACGTTAGGGGGGATTGACCCTTCAGGACTGGTTGGGTCAAGGGAATCAGCGTATTTAGATCCGGTCGAGCTCTGTGGACCCACTACGTTGCTTTCAAACTGCTCCAAGTAGCGGTTCAGCGACTCCAATACGTGCATTTCTGGGCACTCTGGGCATTCTGGGCACTCAAGAACAAGGATGGGTTGGTTAGGGGAAGCCACATCCATAGGCTCGGTTTCAGATTGAGCCTCAGGGGATTCAGGATGGAGGGGAGTTGATGCTGGGCTCTGGTGTGGACTCGCCAGCACTAGGGATGGAACCAAGTGGATCTCTCGTGAACTTGTAGCTCGGCCTTGGCTTGCTGTTTCCCCAGGAGTTGGGGCCAACGTGGGATTGGATCCCATGCTTGTGTCCACTGAGTTAGACACCCCCTTCGACACAGTTTCTTGTGGATCTTGTGTGACCTCAAAGGCTGGGCCATAGACCAAGGCCAACCCTGTGTACAGATGAATGGCCACGAACCTGGTTCCGTTGTCAAGATGTTCCCACGTCTTGGCTACCACCGGGTGGTATGTGGCACCTGCTGGAATTGCCCCTATCGCCAGATAGGGTGCAGCCCTCAGTGCCGAGGTCCAGATGACTTTACAGGTGCTCTCAGTGGCCACGCACACCTCTACTGGCACTTTGGGTAGGCTGTCTGGTTCATCCAGAACCAAGATTCCGTTCACTACAGCCTTAGCCACCACATTGGAATGACATCTGTGGCACCACCAGAACGACCCAACAGCCCAAAGGTATTTGGTTTCCGTCAATCCACGGTGACAGAAACAGCAAGGCACTTCGGGCTCCTGTAACAGCAATAAGGGATGTGACAGGACTTGTTCCATAATAGTTCATGTTATATTTTAAAACAAATAGGTCTCAACATCAATGTTCAAACAATCATCTTTTTCTCCTTTTCATCTTTTCCATTTTTTTTTATTTTTTTTTGGAGAAATGTATGTTTTTTTTTTATGTTTTTTTTTTATTTATTTTTTTGTTTTTTTAAGGAATAGACAACAATACTCTCAGACCTCATCGCCTCTTGAAACACTCAACTACGTTTGCACGGGCCTTGGGGTCCAGCATGGACCTTGCGCCTTCGGCGTCTACCATTGAGCATTTCTCGAAGAGATGAGACGGAGTTCAAAACATTCCATAATCATAACAAATCAAAAGAAAATAATAAAAGTTGATAAAATAAAAGAAACAAAAATTAATTTTAGCGTGAGCAGGGGATTTCAAGCGATGTCGGTTATAATGATTAAGATCTTGTTTCTACCAGGAATTCAGATGTCTCGATCTATGGAGATTCCACGATCTCCGCTTGCCTCTTGTTCAGCAGGGAGTGGTCTACGAGTGAGCTTGAAGATGGCCCCGTAGGTCATCATCCAGGCCACGATAGGCACCGTGGTGCAGAGACTGACCCAGTAAAGCACGGAGCAGACTCCCCACACTAGGCCCCATCCAATCAAAACAGCCAACTTTAGGGACCAACGGTATCTGTTCTGGGGTCGCAGGGATAGAGTCTGATAAAGCAGGTGTGCCACCACTGTTATGGCGATGGTCGCTTCCATCACCACTGTCACAATTCTACCAGCCGTGTTTCCACAGTTGGTACGGGGGATGAGTAGGGGAGTGAGCCCAGCTGCACACTCAAGGGCTACCACAACAGTATCTACCATCAACCAGGCTGAGATCACCACTCCCTGTCGAAACGAAGGATTCACTCTTCCCAGCAAGTAGACGACAAACAAATGTGGCATAATTTCAGCTCTCTTGAGTAATACATGGGTCACAACCATCTTAGCATAGGCCTGCAGGGCCACAGGGATTCGCATAAGCTTTCCCTTGCCCCATTCCCCGGTATGGCAGTAGCACATCCATGCTGTCATAATCAGAAAATATTCTACCGAGCTCCCTTTAAAATAAGCCGGGCACGGAGGCCAAAGTTTGGTGTCAGGCACTGCAGTTGTGCCCAATTCCCATGTGTACGGACTCACTTCTGGCTGGCTAGTGGTTACCTGGCTTTCTTCGGTTGTCATGATTCAAATTGATATTTTCCTAAACCAATAATAGGTAATGTGGGTTTTTCTTCTTAAAATCCCACAATAATATTGAGTGATTTGTTTCTCCCACTCTTCTAGCTGTTCTCTTTGTTGGGCTGTTATCTTAGTTTTCCAATCACAGTAGCCAGGCAACACTACACCAGAAGTGTTTGAATATCCGTACTCCCTATAGGTAACACTGAGGCCTCTATCTTTACCTTTGCCTTTTACAACCTGAGTTTTACACTTTTCTCCACAAGGTGTTCCTTTAAGCTCTTCAATTTTCTTCAACTCATAAACCTGTTCTTCACAGTGGCAGAGAATAATGTCTCCGTCTTTAGTTGTCACAACAATCTTGTCTGAGGTTGTAAAAGCGTTTATCCAATAAAAGTATATAATTACCGTGGCCAAGGCACAAGGTGGTGTCTGCATTCCGTTCCCTAGTGCTTTTTGTTGGATAGCTGGTTATCTGTTAGTTCTCAATTGCTCTTGATGTGAGTTCTCTTGGGTACCGCTCTCTGCTGCTTCAGGGCTGAAGAGTGACTGTTTCCTTGTGGCTCCGGCCCTTTATTCTGAGCCAGCGCCCGGTTCTGGTGGGAGTGGCCTAAGGCTCCTCCCCCCTTTGCGGGCCATGGCTTTGAGACACTCCTATAGGGCTACACGCCCTACTAAGGCAACAAGGATTATGCCCACTAAGCTTACCAAATAAGGCCAGATCTGAAGGAACAGTTCAAACATCCACCCTTCAACTATATTTCCTCCTTCCTTGATCACTTCTCCAACACCATGTATGGCTTCTTTAACTTTACGGCCTACGGTGTAACTAACAGTCTCATACCATGCGCAGCTATGCAGATTCTCTTTGTCACCACATTCTTTCCAGCTTTCTTCCGGATACTGACAAGATAGGTTGGAATAGATTTGGTTCGGACCTACCCATTCGTATCCATGTATCTCGTCTCCGAGGCACATGCGGCGCCTCGCTGCATGGCCTTCGGCTAGAGCAATCATGGAGTCTGACACAAAGAGGATAATTACCCCCAGGAGGTGTTTCTTAGTTTTTAGCTTATGTCCTAATATGGCATTAGTACAAGAAGCACCGTCAGGCACCGACCTTCTCCATATTTGACCATATTTTTTCCAGACCACTTCAGGCTCGTAAGTCGAGTATTCTCCTGCATAATAAGAATCACAATAGCTTTCCCATCCGGGTAGCTCATAACAGGGTCTTCGAGCCAAACTGATCACACACACTGTCTGTTTTTCATTACAGATCATTTTCCATGGCCTAGGACTAACAAACCTGTCTGGGCGATATATAGCGCTCGCCCATATATCCTGCTCTTTGGAATACACAGTGGCTATGAACTGATATTTAATCCAATAATTACTTGAAAGGTACAAACAAGGAGCCACCCACTCTTTTATTTCTTCTTCCTGAAATCCCCACCAGGTTCTTGTCTTATCCCGTTTATGATATTCGTTCCAAGCTTGGAGCAATATTTTGACTGTATGTGCCTTTCTCTGAGTGGTACAATCGTAACGCCACGTAGACATGACAGCCACCTCAGTCTCCCACAACTTGCCTCTTGGGGATGCTCCACTACTCTCCCACACTGAGTTATTAAGGCTAAGGAAAATCCGTTCAACTACACACTTATCAATTTTGTCAAGGTCACCTTTCTGTGCATTAAGGAGTTCATCTGGTTTAGGCAACTTTTGTACAAACATGTCAGAATAGTATGGCCCCATTAAGCCCCTGTGTGTTCTAGTATGCCCCTCTACAAAATCACCTTCAAAATGCTGCAGCTCAGGGGCTATCCAGACCCACGGTAATGTTATGTTTAACCAATTTTCGTGCCATGCATTAGCAGGATGGAATATAGCTGCCCAATTCCAATAATAATGCCTCTGATTCCAAACTGGTGTTATTGGTAAATAATCCTGAGTTTTGCACACACTCATCAGGTTCCAATAACAGAAATTCAGTCTCTTGAATTTATTTTCGTAGCAATCTGCTGCGTAAGCTGCTGCTAGCTTCTTTTTATCCTCTCTTGAGAGGGTATATTCAACTCCTATATAGAATCTGCCTGACCACAGCACACGTTCTTCTAGGGTCGGTGGTGACGATATCCGCCACGGAGGGGCCGTTCCAGTAGGTCGTACTTTGTGTCTTGGGTTGGTCGTATTGGTTTTAAGCACTTTCTTGTGTTTAACAGTGTGAATAGTTTTGACTTTGGTTAAGTTCTGATTTTCCCTAGTGTAATTTCTTTTGATGAGAGGAGGGCTTTGGTCATAGTTCAGATGGAGGTTGCCCCAAAACTCCCAGCGAGGGAGAGTCGCTTGACAAGTGTCCTCTTTTTCTTTAGGCGGTGCGGGATGGATCACTTCTGTATCCCAGTAACCTTGATGTCCCAACCCTGGTAGTGGTCGATGTGGTACAATGTATTTGGTATAACTGTATCCGGTTTTATTGTGAAAGGGTGCGGGGGTTGTTTCCGGGTTTACGAAGATTAAAGACGTTCTCTGAGTTGCTCTACAAAGTGTCGTTCGAATCCTTGTGTAAAAACACGACATGGTGTCAGAAGTGGATCGACAGTAAGAGCTAAACGTCGGGGGACAACGGTAGACAGTTTGGTGAGCGAAAAAAAGCGCTAAAGACACAGAAGAATGTCTGAAGAAGAAGCGGGAGCTAGCGCGGGAGCTAACGCAGCAGCTACGCAGCCTCGCATTCAACTGCACCAGCAACAGGCTGTCAACAGCTACAATGCTAATGGCAATTTACCCCCAAACGCCACGTTTACCATCCAGCCCCCCGAGCCATTTGATTTCTCCAAACCACAGCAATGGGAGAAGTGGATAAGGAGGTTTGAAAGGTTCCGTCTTGCTAGCAACCTACATCAAAGCTCAGAAGCTAACCAGGTAAATACGCTCATATACTGCATGGGGGATGAAGCAGATGATATCCTACGGGGACAGGCTTTATCGGACATGCAAAGACAGCAATACCTGGCAGTAAGAGACACCCTAGATACATATTTTGTGCCTAGGAAAAACACAATTTATGAGAGGGCTCGGTTCAATCAGAGAATACAACAAGTAAATGAAACCGTTGACTCGTTTGTCACTGCGTTGTATGCTTTGGCTGAAAACTGCAGTTATGGAGCACTGCATGATGAGTTAATAAGAGATCGCCTCGTCGTGGGACTGAGGGACACCAGCTTAGCTGAGAGACTTCAACTGGACAAAGATTTGACTCTGGAGAAAGCTGTTAACCAGGCCCGGCAGTCAGAAACCATCAAAAGACAACAGACGGACATCAGAGGGGACAACAAGTTGGAAATAGATGCTGTGTTTGCCAAAAATAGGAAACAAAAGCGTCCAACAACAAAGCCCCACAGCCAACCAAAATATTTTAATAAGGACAAATCACCAAATGAAAGATCGTGCTACAGGTGTGGAAAGACACCCGCACATGGAAAATTTCAATGCCCAGCAAAGGATGTAACCTGTCACTCATGTGGTAAAAGAGGACACTACAGTAAGGTGTGTAAATCTGTTAAATCTGTGCATGTTGTTGAAACAGAGAAAAGTAATGACATACCTGTGTTCCTTGGTTCTGTGGATGCAGGGTCAGATCCCTGGTATGCAGACCTTACTATCAGAAACCACAATGTTAGGTTTAAGATTGACACTGGAGCAGATGTATCGGTTATTCCAGCCCAGTTGTTTTACTGTATAAACCAAAATGTGACAGAGTTGAGCATGCCAGATAGACCTTTGTTAGGACCAGGTGGTACTCCGCTAGATGTGTTGGGTATGTACAAAGAGACATTATGTAAAGGTGAACGGCAGATAGAAGAAAATGTGTATGTTATCAAAGATCTGCAGATGGCACTGTTAAGCAGGCCCGCAAGTGTCAAGTTAAATCTTGTGTGTAGAGCAGACAGCATAGACATTAATGGGTTAAAAGACAGTTACCCAAAACTGTGCCAGGGTTTGGGTTTAATGCAACAACCATACACTATTAAGTTGAAACCCAATGCAGTACCTTTCTCCCTGGCCACACCAAGAAGGATCCCCATCCCTCTAATGGACAAGGTTAAGCGGGAGCTGAATAACATGGAATCCATGGGCGTAATCAGCAGAGTTGAGGAACCAACAGAATGGTGTGCAGGTATAGTCCCAGTACCAAAATCAAATGACTCTGTTCGCATTTGTGTAGACCTCACTCACCTAAATGAAGCTGTTTGCAGAGAGAAGTTCATCCTTCCTTCAGTTGAACAGACACTGGGATCACTGGCAGGAGCTAAAGTGTTTAGTAAGCTGGACGCAAACAGAGGCTTCTGGCAGGTTCCATTGTCTCCTGAGTCAGCGCACTACACAACATTCATCACCCCTTTTGGCCGCTTCCACTTCAACCGTCTTCCTTTTGGAATAGCCTCTGCACCTGAGCATTTCCAGCGAAAAATGTCACTGATCCTTAATGGACTACCTGGAGTGGTCTGTCACATGGATGACATCCTCATTTGGGGACAGGACCAGCAGGAACATGATGCTCGTCTACACACCGTGCTCAATAAACTGCAAGAAGCTGGTGTCACATTAAACCTAGATAAATGTGACCTAAGCAAAAAGGAAGTAAAGTTCCTCGGACACATTTTGTCTGCAGCAGGAGTCCAGCCGGACCCAGACAAAATAAAAGCAGTTTTAGCAATGAAAGAGCCAACAAATGTCAGTGAAGTGCGCAGCTTTCTTGGTATGGTCAACCAGTTGGGCAAATTCATCCCAGGCCTGGCTGAAAAGGATAAGCCCCTAAGAGACTTGCTCTCAAAGAAAAATCAGTGGGTTTGGAGCTGTGCACAACAAACCGCATTTGATCAGCTGAAAAGAGAACTAACATCAACATCGGTTCTTGCACTCTACGACCCTAACAAAGACTTAAAACTGTCTGCAGATGCCTCATCTTATGGTCTGGGAGCAGTTCTGTTTCAAGAAGAGAGAGGGCAGTGGAGACCTGTGGCTTACGCATCTCGCTCTTTAACAGAGACGGAGCAGAGATATGCACAGGTGGAGAAGGAGGCCCTGGGACTAACATGGGGATGTGAAAGATTTAGAGATTTCCTCATCGGGAGACACTTCTCCTTAGAGACTGATCACAAGCCACTCATCAGCCTGCTAGGACAACAGGCACTAACAGAACTTCCACCCAGGATCCAGCGGTTCAGAATGAGACTGATGAGGTACAGTTACACCATCACACACACCCCAGGCAAGGCACTTCTAACAGCAGACACACTGTCACGTGCACCAGTTAATCAGGACCCTGATTTTAAGAACACAGCTGAACTACTAGAGGACACAAACATCTATGTGGATGAAATTATAAAGAGCATGCCTGCTAGCTCTATGTACCTCACACAGCTAAAAGCACAGCTAAAAAGTGACAGCATTTGCTCAGAAGTCATGTCATTTTGTCAAAGTGGCTGGCCAGAGTACAACCATCTCAAGGGCCCAATAAAAGCTTATTGGCCACACAGAGACACTTTAACAGTGTATAATGAGTTGTTGCTAAAAGACACCAGACTAGTGATTCCTTCTGCCATGCGTGGTTCCGTTCTCTCAGCCCTACATGAGGGACACCAAGGTATGTCCAGATGCAGAGAGAGAGCAAGAGAGACAGTGTGGTGGCCTGGCCTGAGTGGTCAAATAAATGAACTTGTGAAAAACTGCACAATATGCATTAAAGAGCGTCCCAACCCAGTGGAACCATTAATGCCAAGCGAACTCCCAGAAAGACCGTGGCAGAAAATTGGAGCAGACCTTTTTACATTCAACGGCAACAACTATGTACTTTTGGTGGACTACTACTCAAAGTTTGTGGAAATAGCAAAACTGTCATCCACAAGATCTGAAGACGTCATAGTACACCTAAAGTCAATCTTTTCCAGACATGGGATTCCAGAGCTTTTCTACAGTGACAATGGACCTCAGTTCTCGAGCCAGTCCTTCAAAACCTTTGCAGCAGCTTATGGCTTCAAACACACAACAAGCAGCCCAAGGTTTGCACAAAGTAACGGAGAGGCTGAGCGGTATGTTCAAACTGTGAAAAACTTGCTTAAAAAGGCAGAAGACCCATATCTAGCACTACTGGCGTACAGAGTGACCCCGCTGGCTAATGGATATAGCCCGGCGCAACTACTAATGGGAAGGAGACTTCGCACACCTGTTCCCCAGCTTCCTTCTTTGCTCGTGCCCAGTCTGCCCAACAAAACTACACTGAAGAAGAGGGAAGAGGAGAGGAGGTTGAAAGACTGTGCAGTGTATAACAGGAGACATCGTGTGAGAGAACTTCCTCCACTCTCACCAGGACAACCAGTATGGATTACAGACACAAAGTGTGAAGGGACTGTTATTTCATCCCACTCCACACCTCGTTCATACGTTGTGGAGAGCCCTTCAGGAGCCATCAGGAGAAATAGGCGCTTCCTGCAGCCATTGCCAGAAATCACACCTAAGGTTCAGGTCCCGGATTCACCGATCATAACAACAGAAGAGGCCCGGGTCACATTGAACCAACCAGTTTCAACAACTCTGACTTCAAAGACAGCTGACCAAAGTCCTGTCAAGACAAGATGTGGCAGGGTTGTCATAAAACCACAAAGACTGAACTTGTAAAAGTGAATTGGGTGTGAAGAAAAAAAAAAGGAGTGTGTTCTGTTATTTGGTTGAAAACAGAAAGGAGTGTGTTCTGTTATTTGTTTGAAAAAAAAAGGTGTTCTGTTATTTGTTTGAAAACAAAAAGGAGTTATGTAAATCGAAAAACAAAAAAGCGTTTTTCCTATATGAGGTAGTCACCCTGTCATATATGTTTTGTTTCTCAAAGAAAGGAGGATGTGGTACAATGTATTTGGTATAACTGTATCCGGTTTTATTGTGAAAGGGTGCGGGGGTTGTTTCCGGGTTTACGAAGATTAAAGACGTTCTCTGAGTTGCTCTACAAAGTGTCGTTCGAATCCTTGTGTAAAAACACGACAGTCGACAGGCACGATCACACTGCCACTCAGGGGGTTGTTTGTCTATATGGATCCAGTTGCATCTCATTGATTTTTTTAACATATTTTTTCTAAGATTGCTGTCCAAACAACAAACCCATCCCGCAAAACCAGCAGATCAGTGATAGTCCAGGACACACCGGTCAGGTTTTCAGCTTCAACAGCTGTGTACCATTCAGGCATGTTGTTCAGCTTTTTCCTCCAGGCTCGGTAACCTGCTTTTCTCACTCGGTTCCAAGAAAAAGTCTGATTTTGAATGTTCTCACTTTGATTCCATGGCATGAAGATGTTCTTTCGTGTGATGTCCCAGCAGGTCATGTTCGCATATTTGGATCTCCCGTGGGAGACTTTCACATGCGTTAGGCTCCATGGTCTGATTCCGGCTTGATACAAAATAACCAACAACATTATTAAGCCTATTAACACTACGAATACCCGCAGCAGGATTCGTAGACAAGTCACTTTATCCATTCTCGTCATCCATGAACAGTCCTTAGGTCGGTCAGGGTCCGCTAGGTCCTCGTAGATGTGTGAGTCATTTTCATAAATGTGTGGATCTTCATCGCTATCTGAATCATCGCTGCTTGAATCCTTACTATTCAACCTTCTGTTCAGAGGAATCATGTCTGAAAGGATTGCCTTTGGAGCCTTTGTTTCTCTTGGACCTGGGTCCCCTTCTCGAGCGCCTATAAGTTGTGGTCACTCGGTCTGTGAGGAGTTCTAGATATAGTGGAGAAGGGTGTGGCAATCCAGGTTGCAGTCCTTTCCACACCCACTTCCACTGAGTCACCAACCATTCGCTTGGTTTAGGCTGGGGTCCCTCTAGACTCCATCTCTGTAGGCAATTAGGTCCCTGTGCTATTTTCCGTTGGGCTTTGCAAAGTGCCTCAATATACTGTGTTGAGGTGGGGCCTTCTGGTGTCAGATTTTCTATTAAAAGTATCAATGGTTCTTCATTGTACATTACCCCTATCATATATCCCATTCTAGCCCATGGAGTAATTCTTTGATAAGGAGTTTGTGTACGGGTTCTTAGCATTCTTATGGGTAGGTGTTGATTCTCAATAATGTACCGTTCTGGTCTACGCACCCTTCCCCTGATTGCTTTCACCATGGCTGGGCTTGTAGTCCAGATCACCATTCCTCCCACAGAGAGTTCGAAGAATCGGCTTTGGTACATTTCCCGATAGTTAGGGCCCCATTTTAATTTAATGCTTACTCCCGCTACTGTCAGGTAAACTACATTAAATATCCACGGTGAGGTTGGTGGACAAGGCTTAGGGGGGAGTTCACAAGTCGGGTCATGTCGGGGCAGATATGCTGGCTTCAGGCGATATTCATTTTGGGATTTGTCCAGATCGGGCTGTCTGGTGTATTGGTTGGTTGTGTAGAAATAGTTATTGCTGCATTTCTTCCAAGAGAAGTCCTGTCTGGGTTTGTCGAGCCTTACTATTTTTTTGGCTGTGTTTAGCGTTCTTTTAATTCTTAGAGCTGGCATTTTGGGGCCGACCTTGTCAAATTGAACCAAAATATTTTCAGTGTCTTGGTCTATCCATTTCGAGTCTATAATGTCTTCCTTTCTTACGAGCTTAGTTGGTATATCGGGTCCAAACATGCTAGGATCCGATGTCGTATTTCTGGGCTGATTGTGCGCTTGGGAGGTTCAGGTGGAACTCCTCCTTTTTCTCTCCTCATCACCCTCTCCCTCTCCCTCTCCCACCCTTATAGAGTTCCTCACAAAGAGGTGAGGGGTGGGGTAGGTTTGGGTTCAGCCCTCGCCACACCCATTTCCATTGAGAGACCCCCCAGCATGAAGGTTCAGATTGAGGGCCTTGTAACTGGCCAAAGGGAGCATCATTACGGGCCGAGGCCTCGACATGCTCCCATATGTATAATATCTGATCCATGTCTTTTTCTCTTATTTTGTCAGCGTATCTAACATACTCCTTGCCCATTTCGATTAATTGTGTTGTTATCTCGACTAATGGATGTCTGTAGGATATTTTCATCCTGTAGGCTAGCCTTAGGGGATAATTCTCCCAACTATGGGAAAGGGCCCAGATACGATCGTACAACATTCGCACGGGTAGCCTAGTATTTTCAACTACCACCTTCTCTGGGTCACATTCCCTCTTGTAGATTTTTATCCGCAAAGTTGAACTTGTAGCCCAGATGATTTGTTCCCCTACGGAAATTTCACAGTATTCTGTTTGGTGGGGCTCTGCATAATTTGGGCCCCATTTGATTTTAACCTGGAGTCCTTGTACTATCATCTGGACAGCATTAAAAATCCAGGGTGTCCCCATTGGGCTCGGGTTGTATGGGAGTTCGATGAAATCACTTATCCAGACTAACCCGAGAGGCCTGTCTTTTGCCTGGGTGAGGTCTGGTTCCCTGTATGTCTTTACACATGAATTGTAATAGTTTGATGACCCATTGTAATGGATGGAAAAGTCTTTTCTAGGTCGGTCTAATTTTACCATTTTACCGTGAACAATTAGGGCTGGCACGTAAGGCCCAATTCTGGATCTTTGGAATAACACATTTACCACTTCTTCACGTGGTTGCTCTTTTGTTCTGGGGAGAAAATCCATTTCGCCTGGCCCATAGGGCGTATACCCGTTGGGTTCGTTCAAGACCCGACACATGCCGGCCGACTTAACTGACTTTATATTAGCTTTTCCTTTCCAAATGTAACTGGGGCATCTTATAACATTTCTTAGCTTTTTTCTACCTTTTCTGTTGTTGCGATGAGATCCGTTGATGACTCTAGCGACCCTTTGGTTGGTTTTTACTTGTCCGCTTTCTTCCATTTTCGATGGAACGTTCTGCTGGCCCAAGCTTTTAATCCACTTTGTTTCTTTCCTGCTTTGCTTGATCGGGGCTTTTCTGCTTTGTCTTTGCTGTCCTCGATCGGCTGAACTGTGGCTCCGACTGAGTACACACCCAGGTATGGTGCAAGGATCATTTGCACGGAAATTCTAACCCTCTGGGTGGAGTCTGGCCTGATGGGTGTGTTTACCCGTTGCGCTGCTGTTCCGGGAATCTGCAGCACTCCGTGCCTCTCCCAGGCTTCCGGGGTGACTAAATACTCAGCGGTTTTCTGCTTGGCTCTCGCCCCATGTACTGTCCACGCATCTAAGCTGGTGGTGGTGTAGTACAAATTTGTGTGTCTGGCCCCTGTCTTCCCGAGGGACTTCAGGCAGGTCTACTAGCGGGAGACTCTGATTCAAGACCATCTCTGCAATCAGTTGGGCCCACGTTGTTAATTCCCAGGGACCTTTCCAACCTCCTTTCTGAGCTTCTTCGTTTATCTCATCGGGGAGCTGGTTCGTTTCCACTCCTTCTGTCTCTGATGGGTCCCGAAATACTCTAAAGACTAATGGGAATTGGGTTGTGCCGAGAGGGGCGTTTTTCACTCTCCCCATCATAGGGCTATAGGGCCAGGACTGCTGTACTGATTGTTCGAGTAGGTCTCGAGGGTTCCAATCTCTCTCTTTTGAGTCAGTTTGTTCTACCCCACTGGGACCTTCTATACCTGGATACAAAGGTGGAGCCGAGGGGCTCGCATTAGGTCCCCGATCATACTTCAGTAGGGTCGGGGCTTGCCTCGGGGCCTCAGATTTTCCTTCGTCAACCTGTGTTTTGAAGGCTTTGAGTGGGTCGCAGCATTTCCTTATCTGCCAACCCATTGCTTTCTCAGAGTGCAACAGCCGAGCTCTTAGCATGTCTGCTCGGCAATCTCCGCAGTATTTCACGTTGGTTCCATCCCATTCACAGGCACAATCCTTCGGGCCTTTCCCACTCATATCCCATTGAGTGATAATGATGGTTCGAGGCAAGACAGCAATTCTACATTCTCCGCAGATAAATGCTTCCATTACTTTTACTGGCTTTATTTTTAAGTGTTCAACATCGAACTTATTTGATTTGGGCCTGAGGGGCTTTTTCTTTCCCGGGCCTCCAAATTTCAAGGGCAAACCAGTAGCCTTCGCGCAAATCGCACACTGATTATACAGTGCATTCCACTTTATAACTTCATTCTCTGTTGACAGGTATCCTTTTTTGGCATATTCCAATGTGTTCAGGGCTCTTCCTGCCCATAGCCCTGTGCTTGTCCTTCGTAGGATAACTCCCCCGTATATAGTGGCCATTCTAATGTAGGGGAGCATGCTGCTTGGTTCACTGGCCATAATCCGGTTTCTGGTTTCAACTTAGCTAGGAATTGGTTTCAATTGCTCTATACCTTGGACCCCTTTTTTCACTAATTCTACGGTGTTTCTGTCTAAAAGTCTTTTCACTCTGTCTGTGGCGTTGTATTTGGGTCTTACCGCAACTGCTGACGGGTGATCCTGTGCTCTGACCCACACCTTCTGCCCCACCTTGAATGAGACGTCAGAGTCTGACTGTTCCTCTTTATCATTGGAGTCCCGCCCAGTTTCCTGCGTGGTGAACTCTCGTTGGTTAAGCTCCTCTGAAGGGGAGGGCCTATCAGCTCTGCGCCTGTCATTCAAGGCCTGTCCTATTTCCACAGTTTTAGTGCTCCATTCTTTGGTATTAGCATTTTTAGCTATCCAATTTTTGACTAAACCTATGGCTCTTTCAGCCACTCCGTTAGCTTGGGGTGTGTAGGGAGGTGAGTAAACACGCATTACCCCAAACGTCTGGCACCAGTGATCTACTTGTGCATTGCGAAAGTGTGTCCCATTATCGGTTCTCAACTCTTTTGGAATACCTAACGCCCCACAGACTTGTTCCAGCATGCTAACAACACTGCTGCCATTAGCTTTTCTTGCTGGTTTCACTATCACATACCCTGACATTGAGTCCACCAGCACAATAAGGTATTTCTCTCCCTTCTTGCCTGTGATCCCCATGGGTCCAGCTACGTCCATGCACACTGAACCCCAGGGTATGGTACTTTTGATAGTTTGTCCATCCACTCGGTGCCCCCTGCGACCTGCATTATATTGACCACATATTTTACAGTCCAGTAGCACTTCGCGGATTTGTTTTAAGGGAATCCAGAGCTCCTGATGCTCCAATTCCTTACGTGTAGGTTGCACGCCCGCATGACCTAAGCTCTCATGCACGCCCCGCACAACCTCAGACACGTACTTCTGTGGGACCCTCCTTCCCTGGGGGGTTTGTTCCCACTTCTCGATCCCGACAAAAACGATTTTTCTCTGTTGTACATAACGATCAACTTCATCATTACCCTGCCAGTGCTTTCCTTCCCTAGTGTGGGATCTCTGGTGCTCGACTTCCAATTGCAAGTTTAGCCTAATTTCAGCTATTTTCTTCCACAAGTCATGATGAGCCACCACTTTCCCTTTAGCACTCTCAAATCCATTTTCTTCCCAAATGGATAAATCTTCATTCAGAGCCTGTGCACAGTAATAACTGTCAGTCACTACTCGTGCTGTTTTTACTTTTCTGTGAGTTAGTTCTAGCAATCCTTCGAGTACTGCCGTAACTTCTCCAGTTTGCGCACTTCCTGGCACTCTCCCCCTCCTACGGCAGCACTCGTTCCCTTGAAATTTAAGAATAAATCCCCAATGTGCCACCTGATCGGTTCCTTTCTTAGATCCATCGGTGTAGAGAGTCCAGTCGTGTGTTTTTGGTTTTTCGGGCATCTCATTTTTTGCTTTTTTACTCACAGGTTGTGCTGGTCCTATCTCTAGATCGGGGTCTAATAAAATGTCCTCCCACCTACCCCATCGAGAATTCGTGGCTTTGGTACTTTCTATTGTCCCTTTTCTGAGATATTTGTGCACTTGGCTTTGTGTTATGACTTTGATAGGTTGGCCTTGAGCTAGATCTTTCAGTGTACCCCAGTATCTAGCTAACACAGCTAGTTATTTTTCTTCCTGGGGAAACTTTTTCTCAACTGAGGTTAACGAGTAACTCCAGAGAGTGACTAGCCCTCCATGTTCATTTTTAACTGATACCATAGCGTTGTCATCTTCGCAACTGACTTCAGCTACTAGTTTTGTCATTACACTTCTTGGCTCTAATCGCACTGCTTCTTTGATTTTTTCTCTGAGTTCTTCCAGATCTTTCTGATTTCCGGCTGTCCAAATCCATGCTTGTTTGCTTTTCTTTTCATCCTGTCCTTCCTTTTTCTTCAGACAGGCATACAAGGGTTTTGCATATTTCTGGTAGTTAGGAACATGATCTCTCACATAGTTGCACAGTCCTAAGATTTTTTGTAGCTCGTTTTCGGATTCAGGGGGCTGAATTTGCTCAAGTTTTTCTCTGTAACCCTCGGAAAGTCCCAGATCGGCCGTTACTTGGAAACCTAAATAGTTTACTTGGAACTGCCCAAACTGACATTTCTTCAGATTAAGTTTCAGCCCTGCTTTTGTAACTCGTTGCAACACTTCTGCCAACCGTTCTAGGTGTTCCTCCTCTGTGTCATCCGCGATGAACACATCATCGATGTAAACTGTTGCACCCAAGTCTTTAAGCACATCCATTACGGCTGACTGAAACACATTTGGAGAGTTTTTGTACCCCTGTGGCAAACGCTGCCACACATAGCTCCTTCCTTGATGGGTAAAAGCT
>JBBPBX010038862.1:0-5000 GCA_038048925.1 Garcialebias charrua
CACGAGATCGACAGGCTGAACGCCCTTCTCAATGAAGAAAGGGGACGGTCGTTCAACGCCAACCATCGTGCAAACCAACTGTGGGAAGAGCTTCAGGACACCAAGACCCAGTTGGACAAGCAGAAAAACCTCAAAGAGGTCTTTATTAAAAAAGAAAAGGAGGTTCGGCAACAATACGAGAGACTGCAGAAGTATACTGATGCAGAAACTCTAAGTTGTGCCAAGATTGGCTCCCAGGTACAGAGTTCTATCAAGCAAAAGAAGAAGAAGCTCCTTCAGCAGGATTATGAGGAACTCAAAGTGGCTCACGTGACCAGCCAACAAAAGTTTTTGTCTGAACTCCGGCTGGAGAAAGACAAAACGGAGGCTCTCCAGCGGCTGCTGGATGAAGCCAAACGCCTGACTGATGAACAGAGCAGCAGACACCAAGTGGAAGTCGCCTCACTTCATCAGCAGGTTGTGGCTTTACAAGATCAGGCCACGGAAAACAAGTTTCAGCTGGATCTTCTGAAAATATCCATGGAGAAGGAGATCCAGGCTCTGCGTACAATTTCAGAAGACGCAGAGCGGAAATCGAAACGAGATCTTGAGCTAATGTCAACGTCCTATGACCAGCTCAAAGTGGCTCACGTCGTGAGCCAAGAGAAGTTTTCTTTGGAACTCCGGCTGGAGAAAGAGAAAACTGAGGCTCTCCAGCGGCTGCTGGATGAAGCTAAACTGGTAACTGATGATCTGAGCAGCAAATACCAGCTGGAATTTGCCTCACTTCATCAGCAGGCTGTGACATTACAGAATCAGGTCACAGAAACTGAGCGCCAGCAGGATCTTCTGAAACTGACCATGGAGGTGGAGATCCAGGCTCTGTGTCAGGTCGCAGAGGACGCAGAGTTGAAGCACAAACAAGAGCTGGAACAAATATCAACATCCTACGACCAACTCAAAGTCAGCAATGGCTTGGATGTTGAGGCGCTTAAAGTCGTGTCGAAAACGTTTTTAAGCCAGCTTAACAAAGAGATTCAGGCTTCGGTCCAGACCACATCCCTGCCCGAGATGACCGAGGTTCAGCCCAGAGAGACAAAGAAATCATTCTGGAAGAAAACACGACATTTCTTTGGTCTCCGAAAGCCTGACAGTTGGAAGAAAAATAAAAACGCTTCCAACTGAATGCTCTTCACGGACTCAGACGCAGACACACAGACCTCACACACACACACAAACACAGACTTTTACAACACCGACCAGTGACTTTAAATTTGTTTTGGATTATCTTTTTTTTTTTTTTTTTACTGCAGCACGGTGATGACAGCCGACTCTGTTACCGTCGTGCCGTGTAGGTTTTTCACCGGAAACTATGGTTAAGCTCTATACTGTACAAGTACAGTCCATTTACCACAGTTTAGAAAAATTTATTCACTGGACATCACATAGACACAGACATAGACACAGACATAGACACAGACTCAGACAGACACAGACACAGACAGACATAGACACAGACATCCCCCCCACCCCTTCCCCCACCCCTTCCCCTCACCCCGGTGAATCGCCACCTTATCGTGGTGGAGGTGTTTGCGTGTCCCAGTGATCCCAGAAGTCCTGTTGGTGCGGACAAAGTGAGGGACCAGACTAAGAGCGATTCAGAAACTTTTGTCTTTGTTATGTTTATTATTGAAAAACATGGACGGAAAAGCCAAAAATACCAAAACTCATAGCAGGAATGTTTCGGTTCAGTTCAAAAACACCTTATTAATCCCAAAGGGAAATTAAATGTTGTAACTCATCCTGGTTTTATTAAAAGTTGCTAAACATGATGGCATAAACATAACATAACAAGCTAGGAGGAACACTGCTGTTAAAATGTTTTTTTTTAAATGCATTGAACCTGTTTTATATAAAACAGTACCTTAAAAATGCTCTAAACATCTTTGAGTCCCAATTTAATTTTGTCCATAGTAATGCAATTAATCATGGTTAATCAAAAAATATTGTGATTAATCACAATTTCAATGTTTAATATTTCCCCAGCATTATTTTTTTAAACAAGTATTCCAGCACACAATCTATTTGCAATGGGATCAGGTGAAAGGAAGCAAAAAGAGGTATAAAAAAAAAAACCTGGCCTGATTGTTTGGGTTTCTAGGGTGCAGAGAGAGAGTGTACATGATATATACATATATGTATATATATATATATACATATATGGCCACAGCTTTTTTAGCGATGGTGGTGCAGTGGTGAGCATAGCTGCCTTCCAAGCAGTTGACCTGGGTTCGATTCCCAGCCATCGCAGTCAAAGCCCATGTATGTTAGCATGTGGGAGGTCATTGCCCCAGTGCCATAATTATGGGGTTGCCCATTGCAGCCCAGGGTTGGGTACGAAGTAGGGATGGGTCCGTGCCGATATCTGTATTGGCCTCCAATACCAGCTATCTATCCAGAACCTCCAGTGGGGTGGCACCAGATAGATAGATAGATAGATAGATAGATAGATAGATAGATAGATAGATAGATAGATAGATAGATAGATAGATAGATAGATAAGATGCTGGACATTTACTGACTGTATGTGCTGATATGAAACACCAACAGTGAAACTGAAGCCCTTTTTGGAGGAGAGGACCTGATGACATCAGTGCAACGTTGGCTAAACATCCTGATGACATCAGTGCAACGTTGGCTAAACATGATTTAAATTGTTACACATTTGATACAAATCAATTATTCTTATATCATTATTAATATTATTATTATTATTATTATTATATCAATAATTATTTTATTTTAGACAAGTTATACCTTGATTAATCCTTATTGCTTAATCAAGTCTAAAACTACATCTTGGAAATAGTTTTATTCAAAATATTATTCTTTGTTATTTGTGTTTATATTGTTGTATTTTGTATTCTATTTTTTATCGTTACAGTATTTTAGTAGCCTGGTTAAAACCAGACCCTTGTCCTTCACTTCGCTTCGTACTAGGGTCTGGGACTTCTCCCATAGACAAGGATTTCTCCGGTAGATTTTTGACCGGACCAACCAGAGAACAGAAGGCGGAGTTTTGAACGACGTCGACTGACGTCGTCAGTTAAAATGGCTGCCGCCACGAAGGAATTTTCAAGAAAACAAGGTAAAAAACTATTATTTCTTTGCTGAGAAAAAATACAATTCTTAGCTGAAGTTATATCAGAAGTGTTACTGAGCTTAACAGTTCCTAAATCAATTCACGAAATGGTCAAATCTGCTGGATTTAAATTGTTTCGGTTTGACATTTTCCAAACAGCCTCGGGTGCGCTACGAAAATAAATTATAAAAAATCGAATTTTATCTCAAATGTTTCATCCAGGCCAAGAGTCAGTAAATTAGAGCCATATAATTACACACTGGTAGCAGAAAAAATATCTACCGAGTGGTTTCTGAGCAATTTATCTGAATAGCCTGGACCTCGCCAGGCTAAACTAACAAAACTCCGACTTCTGTTATCTGATTGGTCCGGTCAAAAATCTACCGGAGAAATCGTTCTCTATGGGAGAAGTCCCAGACCCTAGTACAAAGCGAAGTGAAGGACAAGGGTCTGGTTTTAACCAGGCTAGTATTTTACTAAAAGACAGATTGTAATTTTAAAAATAAATAAACAAAGAACAGATTGTAATTAAAAAATAAACAAACAAAGAACATATTGTAATTTAAAAAATAAACAAACAAAGAACAGATTGTAATTTAAAAAAAAAAAAAACAGATCACAGGTGGAATCTTCAAAGGAAAGTCATCAAAGGAACATCTGACGTGGCATGTTCGTACGAACGCTTCGTCTGACGTGGCATGTTCGTACGAACGCTTCGTACGAACAAAAGTAGGAGAAATTTAGGATAAAAATACGAACATTTTCGTGAATGAGGGCCAATGATCCATAGTGTCTTTGTGACATCATGATGATGTCACAAAGACAGCTTGGATCAAAGGATGCATCATGATGCCATGATGTCATCATGTGACATCATGGCATCATTGTTTATAAACCAGAACGCTTCTCTTCAGCTCATTTCACTCAAACCTCTTCACAGAGAAGGACCGTTTTAGTGTAGCAAAAGTTTTTGACAGTGGATTTTGGAAAATGTCTTATCAGAGACAACCCAATCCTAGACGAGGCAGGAACCAGGGAGCCCGGATGGAGCAACCGTCGGTCTATCACGAGATCGACAGGCTGAACGCCCTTCTCAATGAAGAAAGGGGACGGTCGTTCAACGCCAACCATCGTGCAAACCAACTGTGGGAAGAGCTTCAGGACACCAAGACCCAGTTGGACAAGCAGAAAAACCTCAAAGAGGTCTTTATTAAAAAAGAAAAGGAGGTTCGGCAACAATACGAGAGACTGCAGAAGTATACTGATGCAGAAACTCTAAGTTGTGCCAAGATTGGCTCCCAGGTACAGAGTTCTATCAAGCAAAAGAAGAAGAAGCTCCTTCAGCAGGATTATGAGGAACTCAAAGTGGCTCACGTGACCAGCCAACAAAAGTTTTTGTCTGAACTCCGGCTGGAGAAAGACAAAACGGAGGCTCTCCAGCGGCTGCTGGATGAAGCCAAACGCCTGACTGATGAACAGAGCAGCAGACACCAAGTGGAAGTCGCCTCACTTCATCAGCAGGTTGTGGCTTTACAAGATCAGGCCACGGAAAACAAGTTTCAGCTGGATCTTCTGAAAATATCCATGGAGAAGGAGATCCAGGCTCTGCGTACAATTTCAGAAGACGCAGAGCGGAAATCGAAACGAGATCTTGAGCTAATGTCAACGTCCTATGACCAGCTCAAAGTGGCTCACGTCGTGAGCCAAGAGAAGTTTTCTTTGGAACTCCGGCTGGAGAAAGAGAAAACTGAGGCTCTCCAGCGGCTGCTGGATGAAGCTAAACTGGTAACTGATGATCTGAGCAGCAAATACCAGCTGGAATTTGCCTCACTTCATCAGCAGGCTGTGACATTACAGAATCAGGTCACAGAAACTGAGC
>JBBPBX010038862.1:10000-18837 GCA_038048925.1 Garcialebias charrua
CACCAATTGGCTATCAATGTGATTTTAATGAGTGTCGGTCTTAGTCTATTTTACTGTGTGTGTCTGTCTCAAGTAAGGTCACTACCTTGTGAATAGGCTTTTCTAGTCTTTGATTTTACCTTTTGAACCTTGCCATAATGACCTCCTAAAGTCTCTTCCACTAAAGCTAGTTTCCGTTTACATCTTGGGGTGTTATCTTGTAGGATCACAGTGTCGTTCGCTTGCGGGTTCCATGAAACTTTCTGCCATTTCTGTCGCCTTTGGAGGTTTGTGGCCTTTCTGTATTCTCTACACTCGCTACAGTCGTAGATGTGCGAAGAGACCATAGTTCTACATCCTAGAATCCATATGCCATTTACACGCAGTTCATTCATAGTCACGCCTCTTCCTTGGTGATGTACACGTTCATGGTAGTGTTTGATGAGGAGGGCTGACACATGAGATTTCTTGGGGAGAATTGCGGGGTGCTTGATATGATGTAAGGCTGATAGAGACGACCTTCCTCCCACCCTGAGAACATTGGACTTATCCAAGAAAGCATTTAGCTGCTTTAGTTTGTTATGCTTGCTCAGATACATTTCTTTCTGAGATCTAATTTTCTGTATTTCTTTAATAAAAGCCTTTCTTTGCGCTAGCTTGATAATGAACATTTCTGTGTCTCTTCTCTCTTCAAGATTTGTTACTTGGTTTGTTCTTTGTTGAACACCCTTAAACTCTTTGATGAACCGCTTGAGTCTAGCAATAGCCTTTACAGCTCTCGACCAATCAGAGAACTTCTTTAAACGCTCTAGAACTGGATTCACGTCCTTTGACTGTGCTGTTGGTGTACGATCTTCACTGAGTTGAAAATCTGGTTTGGGTGGTAATGGGAGTTTGCAATGCCCCTTTTTTTCCCGCACTATGCCTTTGGTCACCTTTGACCTGAGCATGTCTTCCTGTGAGACTGAGTGGTTGTCTGTTGCGTGCTTAAGTAAATCTGGTTCTAAAGGCTTAATCACATCAATTGAACTGACTTCCTTTACTTGGGTGTTGCATACAAAGTGCACATGTTGTTTGGGTTCAACTGCTGATTGTGACACGGGGGTTTCTTCGCGAACAATGATTCTGTGACTTGTGCTGATGACGTCTTTATGATTTTGAACTTGAGATGAGCCACCAACTATGCTCCAGCCAAGGTCGGTTAACTGTGCATAAGGTTGGTTCTCACTGCCTGCAAGAACTTCTCGTGGTAAGAGGGCTTGTTGACAGTTGTAGCCAATAAGGAGACCAACCTTACATTCGAGCATTGGAGGTATCTTATCCGCCAACCTTTCGAGATGTGACCACTTTAAGGCGGTTTCAGACGTTGGGATATGTGATCTATTAACAGGGATGAACTCTCTTGTGTAGACTGGTGGCAATGTGATTCTCTTTTCATGCTTATATCCTCTGACTTGAAGGTTTACCAGCTTATCACATGGTATTACTGTTGACTTGGCGGACATAGTTGACAGTCGCAGATTGACTTTACCTTTATCCGTGTCAAGATCTTGAGCTACTTCGTCCAAGATGAAGGATGTATCACTTTGTGAGTCGAGGAGGGCATATACTAAAACTTCTTTGTTTGGGTGAATTTTTGATGAAACCCAGACAGGTACTATAGAGGACGTTAATGTACCTGAAGTTGATCGGGTTACTCTATTAGAGATTGCTGGCTCAGCTTCTTCTTTAGTGTTGGCTTCTTCGTCTTGGGTGTTATCGTTCGTTGCAGATATTACCCTTTTACGTTCAACGAACTTGTCGTCGTGTAAACATGTAGGATGTTTTCTTTGACATTTTTCGCATGTGCTCCTGGTATCACACTCCTTCGAATGATGTCCTCTCTTTAAACATCCAAAACACAGCCTTTCTGCTTGTGCAAACTTGATACGGTCTTGGACAGGGTTTTCCGTGAACTTGAAACATTTATCAAGTGTGTGACCATTTCCTTTGCAGAAAAGACAGGTTATAGTATGTGTGTGGCTTGAGTCTGTTGCTAATGTTCTTGCTTGAATGACTTGGCTTCTTGAGTGTTTGGGTTCACTCATTTCCAAACCTTTTAGAGCTTGTACTGAGGCTATGGGATCACAGGCTATGTCAGCTTCAGTGGATATAAAATCAACAAACATGTGAAAGGATGGGTACCTTTCATCAGCAGCCTTTCTTGTTATTTCCATAGCTGTCCGGCTCCATCTTGTGGTCAGCCACTCTGGAAGTTTTAGCAAAAGTTTCTGAATTTCCATACAGTCATTGAGAACCTCCAATGCTGTTACGTGTGACATTGCAGCTTCACAAGTCTTAAGGAAGTCAGCAAACTCTCTCAACTCATTTCCATCTTTGGCGTTTATTTTTGGCCAATTGTTAAGTTTGTCTCTAAAACATTTTCCTATGGTGAATGGACTTCCGAAACGCTTTTCTAGCACCTTCCAAGCAGAGTCATATGCGTCATCTGTGCCTACTAAGAGAAGGTCTTCAACTGCTCTCTTTGCTGGTCCACCAAGGTACCTTTTGAGATAATAAAGTTTCTCGTTCTTTGGAATGTTTTTTCTTTCTATCAGGATTTCAAATGACAACTGCCAGTCTTTAAACTTTAAAGGGTCGCCAGTAAATAACGCAGGTTCTGGAGTTGGAAGGCGATTAGCATTTATTGCTTCTGCTAGTATGCTAGCTAACTCGTAATTTAGCTGTTGCTGAATTGCAACCGAGGAGACTTGTGTGGCTGAAGGGATGAATGGTGGGCTTGATGCTTGGAGTGTTTGGTTTGTGGTGACCTCAGATTGTTCACCAGGATCTGGTTGAGCTTGGTTTAAGACTGTAGGAATGTGTAACACAGGCCCAAAGGGAGCTTGTGTGACTTGTGGGATGAATGGTGGGCTTGATGCTTTGAGTGTTTGGCTTGTGGTTTGTGGGATGAATGGTGGGCGATGAATTGCAACCGAGGAGACTTGTGTGGCTGAAGGGATGAATGGTGGGCTTGATGCTTGGAGTGTTTGGCATGTGGTGACCTTAGGTTGGTCTCTAGTATTTGGTTGAGATTGGTTTACGATCATAGGAATGTGTGGTATACTAGCTAGCTCGTAATTTAGCTGTTGTTGAATTGCAACCGATGAGACTTGTGTGGCTGGAGGGATGAATGGTGGGCTTGACGCTTGGAGTGTTTGGTTTGTGGTGGCCTCAGCTTGTTCACCAGGATCTGGTTGAGCTTGGTTTAAGACTGTAGGAATGTGTAACACAGGCCCGAAGGGAGCTTGTGTGACTTGTGGGATGAATGGTGGGCTTGATGCTTTAAGTGTTTGGCTTGTGGTGACCTCAGCTTGTTCACCAGGATCTGGTTGAGCTTGGTTTAAGACTGTAGGAATGTGTAACACAGGTCCAAAGGGAGCTTGTGTGACTTGTGGGATGCATGGTGGGCTTGATGCTTTGAATGTTTGGCATGTGATGACCTTAGGTTGGTCTCTAGGATTTGGTTGAGATTGGTTTACGATCACAGGAATGTGTGGTGTATATCTAAGGCTCGTAGCATTGTGGGCTTGGGTCAAACTTGGAGCTTGAAAGGGAACGTGTGTTACGATAGGGATTGCTTGAATTTCATTGTCTGTTTTAATACTGCTTAGTAAACTCTGACCTTCAGAAATACTTTCACCTTCATCATAAACTTTTGCTCTAGCCTTTGCTGCATTCAGTTTTTTGACTTCTTCCAAGCGTGCAATTTTTCTGCGTTGCTCTTCCATTAATTGTTTTTCTTCAAGATTTTGACGTTCTAGCCTTTGTAGTTCAGCTGTTACTCTTTCTTGCTCCTCCATTACTGCTAACACTTCTTTGGATGCAGCTGCCTCTGCCTCTGCTTCCAGTTTCTTGCTTAGTTGTGAGCATGATTGGAAGGAACTACCTTTAGACCTTTGTGATCTTGACCTTGACGTGATGCTTTCAGATCCTAGGCATGACCCTACATCTGGCCACGGATCTTCTTCGCTTTCTACGAGGTCTCCCCGTAGCTGGTTTTCAGCTCTCTTGACAATGTATGTAGAAAGTGAAGTACATACATCAACTTTACGTCTTGTGTCTGCATCAGGAGGTTGTATTTGTCGTATTTGTTCGTAGATCGTTTTTACGTTTGTGCAGGTGGCATTTAGGTCTTTAATCAGCTCCTTTAATTCACTGTCAGAAGCTTTCCTACTTAGTGTTGCTTTAATCAGTTTTACTTCGCATTTCCATTTTCCAAAGGTGACTGCGTATCTGTTTTGAAGGCTCCTGAGTTTCTCCTCTTGAAGCTCTTTGCCTCCTTCTGTTAATGTTCTTAGCCTTTCACTCCTACGAACAGTCTGTGTGTCTGGGATTTGCTCATTAACATTTTCTTCTACTTCAGTATGTGATACAGCATGGAGCTCTTTATGATCCTTGTCGGTCATCTTGTGAGTCTGGATGGATTTCACTCAATGTGCTATGTTCAAATTATAATACTCTTTCAAACCATAAAAAGGTGCGACCTATACACCGGAAAATACGGTATTACCTTGTGATTACTGTTACCTTATACCTTAACTAATGAGCTTCACTCTTAGTGCAGATGTGCTTCAGCTTCAGGAATAAAAGGTGCGACCTATACACCGGAAAATACGGTATTACCTTGTGATTACTGTTACCTTATACTTTAACTAATGAGCTTCACTCTTAGTACAGATGTGCTTCAGCTTCAGGAACTTTGTAAATTTCACACTTAAGTTTGATTTTAAGCAAACCACAATTGTTTCCTTAAATCACTTTGAAGTCCAGTAGAAATTAGTTATTATTTGACAAAGTTGTTATAGACTTATTCTGGCGTTGAACTTAACCTTTAGCTTAACCACTTATTCTATTTAAACAATGTCCCTTGTTAATTTCCGCCTTATTCACACTTAATTTGATTTTAAACAAACACAAATTATTTCCTTAAACAACAATACATCACTTTGAAGTCCAGTAGAAATTAGCTATTCTTTGACAAGGTTGTTACAGAGACTTATTGTGGCTTTGAACTTAGACCTTGAACTTAACCACATTTATTCTGTTTAAACACTGTCCTTCTGTTAATTTTTCCACCTTTACTTCAGTTGCATTCGCTGGGCTGGGCTGCTTGTGTGCGTTGCTTAGAAGGTGGCGCCCTCTTGAGTTTGTACCACCGCAGCATCATCTTCAGCTGCACACATGGCCTTTCTTTCTCGCCGGCAGGTGGCGGTAGAGTTTTTCACTGTGGCGTTCTCAATGACGACAGAGCACGGCTTCTTTGTTCATTCTCGAAGTCGACGTGATGTCACGCATCACGTGACTTCAACATCAGGTTGCGTTGTGGGGGTAAACTGCGGTTCAGACCATTGGAATTCGTTTTGTTCAGAGGCTCTGGTTTTGTTTGCTAGTAAAGTCGAATCGAATATTTTTGTGTAGCACACATCTTTGGAAGGATGTCTTATGAATACGAAGACAGTTTACTTACCAGAGATGCGCGACAGCGGGACAGTATGAAACTGAAACTGTCTGGACTCCAAAAATGTCCGTATAAACTACCGGTTGATATGTGGGTAAATAATAATAATATATACAGTATTTGTACCTCTTTATTTTATCTTTTTTAATGTTCTGATTTATTTGCACAACGGGAGCTGCAAAATTATTTTATTGTTCATTATCTAACAGCAGTTAAGACTTATAAACACACATGGTTAACTTGCAAACACTGTGGTTATGTGCAATAAGGTTATGTGCAATAATGGCCACCTGACTTTTTGATATGGCTGATACTGTTGTTTTTACTGTATTTTTTATCTATTTTTATTCAATTTTTACCTCTGTATTTTATCTTTCTTAATGTTCTGATGTATTTGCACAACGGGAGCTGCAAAATTATGTTGTTCATTGTCTGTGGACCGCACAATGAAAGACTGCAGTGTATTTTTCAGTGCAACAATAACAATAAAAATTGTTTTCTCTAATTGTTGGTTCTTTATCATCTTGTTTGTTAGCTGTTGTATACAAGCAAAAGTTAATTAAGTCTCACAGTGTTGCAGAACAAGTATGTTTGTCAAAGTCTGAAGCAAAGACGCACATTCAATACTGTTAATGACACCTTTAAGCTTGTTTAAACTTCATGTCAGTGGTAGAACTAATATTTTTAAAAGTTTTTCATACTGAAACTGAATATGCAAAAATGTTCACATAAAAAAGGGAAACAGCACAACATAAATTATGGTTTCGTCCTATTTTTAATGTTTATTACTCATTGTATTAAAGACAGACAATTTTTTTTTCATAATTTGTATCCTATCTAAGCATTTCAGTTTTAAAACAGCTCTTTCACATGCCACCGAAAATACAAATCAAATCAAAGGATTGCAGAAGAATAAAAAATATTATGACACTATTTTCAGAAAGTATTACTTTCTACAATAATTATCAAATAAACAAACTAAAATTTGAACTTTACAAATGAAACACTATCATACCATATATACAACTGTAGGCTCAATTGGTCAATATTTTTAAAACAAAGCCAACAGGTTAACTGCATGCAGCAGTACTATTGTCTAAAAACAATCCCCTGTCCCAGGTTTGTCAGTGATGCACAAACAGTCAGAATTTTGTCACAGCTTGACAGTGGGCAATCCATACTTTCGTCTTTGCAACTCTGTATGCAGCGAACAGGTAAAGAACCTTTCAGGATACCAAAACGGTTCTTCATCAGTCCAATCACTCGCTCCACATGTATCCTGACAGGAACCTTCAGAAGAGCAGGAACCTTCAGAGGAGCAGGAACCTTCAGAGGAGCAGGAACCTTCAGAGGAGCAGGAACCTTCAGAGGAGCAGGAACCTTCAGAGGAGCAGGAACCTTCAGAGGAGCAGGAACCTGAGAGGAGCAGGAACCTTCAGAGGAGCAGGAACCTGAAGAGGAGCAGGAACCTGAGGAGGAGCAGGAACCTGAGGAGGAGCAGGAACCTGAGGAGGAGCAGGAACCTGAGGAGGAGCAGGAACCTTCAGTGGAGCAGGAGAGATGAAATTTTTCGTGAAACTTCAACTTCTTTTGCAGACAGTTGTGTTTTGCCCCTAGTAAATGCTGGTGTCAGGAGCTCTGCGCTGCACAGTGTGGCAAAGTCAATCAATGAATTGTTGACATGCGTGTCATCTTCCGACGGCTGTTGTGAAGCCAAATGATGTGTTGGGGATGCTGTGGATCTCTCTGGCATGGAAAGCTTTCTTCGTGCTTTGGGCGTTACTGCTATTGGAAAAAGAGGAGAAATATTTTAATCATGTTAGCAGTAACACACAGTACTTTAATATTTCTGACACACACATGAACACAATATTAGAACTTTCTTTGTTTTAGGTTTCAGGTTTTCCTCACTGTTTAGGTTATCTGTTATGAAGATATATATATTAAGTTACGTATTCCCTTAGTAAATTAAATCATTACATACCTGGTTTCTTGGCCCTCCGAGCAGCTCTTTCATATCGTGCAACCTTTAGGGAAGGTTTGTTAGCTGCAACTTCAACTGACTCTGGGCGCTGAGGGAAGATGGATGGAACATAGTCTGGATGGGACTGGACATTTACTTTCCGTCCTAAAGAACAAAGACTAGAATTACAACAGTCTCAGAAAAGGTGTATTTTTATGTATTTGACTCAACACTGGCCAGGCAAGTGCATGGCCTACTGATGTTTAATCAATTACAGTGCTAACAACTGTTATAAATTACCTCTATTTTCTTTTTTATGTTTCTAAAAGCAATACTAATACGTACCGGTAATAAAATGTGCCGAACACACATACGTGTGCTTGCTTCGTGGTGATCAAAGCTTTGCAGGATTTACAGATCCATCTGGTTTTTGGATGCCTCTGTTGACTGCAGCTTTCAATTTCTCCCTTCTCGCTCCTGATGTAGGAAAAATGAAGTAGTTTCTATCGGGATGTTTTTTTATGTGCGAAATGCAGTCCTTAACGCAGCAACTTTTCACCATTTTACCAATTTCACCCGCCGAAGCACTCGTTTGTTTGCCCCAAAACAAAGATGTCTGCCAACAGTCACGTGACAAAGTACCCGGCTGTTCGACTTCGAGAATACGGGCGCGTTTATTAATGCCGTGAAAAACTACAGAAATAAGACAGAAAGTACAGAAATAAAACACAATGCTTTGGGTACAGTACTGAGAAATGAGTAGACATGCTCTAACAAAGGAAATACCTCGTGGCCGTCCGTCATTAAGAAGTCAAAGAAGTTCTAAACGGGCGTTTCTCGTCTTTTGCATTCTAAATAAACATATAAAATATTAGAACATCATGACTGACGGATGTACGATGTATTACAACAGTTATAAATACCTTTTAAGTTAGTGAACAGTCTTAGGCTGCTGGCTGTGCGCCTCCCGTTCTCTAGGTGTGTGTGCGCATGTGGGGGTGTGTCGAGTACCGTGATCTCGCCTCTCTCTTCCGTTCACACAAAATCTCGCGATAACAGTACTAACAAAATACAGGTAGTCCCCGACTTACGAAGTAAACGCATCTTGTACAAAGTATCACATTCTCAAGGTATAAGCAAAACAAATTAAACCCAAAATATTCTAACTACTAAAAAACAAATATTAATTCCCCTTCTAATGCATAAATCTTTTTCGGCGACACTTACAGCCACAGTAAAATCACAGTCCAGATTTAAGTTCATTTTACTATTAATTTCTTTTATCACTTCTGACCAGTAGGGTGCGATCTTAGTACATTCCCAAAAGATATGAAAGTGTCCTGCACAAGGGCGTAGATTTCGTCTCATTATTGGGGGGACCATAAACGGGGACAT
>JBBPBX010038863.1:0-10449 GCA_038048925.1 Garcialebias charrua
CCTGGTACCCCATACTCCCGGAGTACCCCCACAGAACCCCCCGATGGACGCGGTCGAATGCCTTCTCCAAGTCTACAAAGCACATGTAAACTGGTTGGCCAAACTCCCACGCGCCCTCCAGGACCCTGCTGAGGGTGTAGAGCTGGTCCAGTGTTCCACAACCAGGACAAAAACCACACTGCTCCTCCTGAATCCGAGGTTTGACTATCCGACGGACCCTCCTCTCCAGAACCCCTGAATAGACCTTACCAGGGAGGCTTAAGAGTGTGATCCCTCTATAGTTGGAACACACCCTACGGTCCCCCTTTTTGAATAGGGGAACCACCACACTAGTCTGCCAATCCAAGGGAACTGCCCCCGATGTCCACGCGATATTGCAGAGTTGCGTAAGCCAACACAAACCCACAACATCCAGAGCACTAAGGAACTCCGGACAAATCTCATCCACCCCTGGAGCCCTGCCATCGCTGAGCTTTTTAACCACCTCGGTGACCTCAGCACCAGAGATTGGAGAGCCCGACCCAAAGTCCCCAGGCTCCGCTTCCTCAGTGGAAGATGTGCCAGTAGGATTGAGGAGGTCTTCGAAGTATTCCGCCCACCGACTCACAACATCCCGAGTTGAGGTCAACAGCACGCCATCCCCACCATAAATGGTGTTGGTCGCGTACCGCTTTCCCCCCCTGAGATGCCGGATGGTGGACCAGAATCGCCTCGAAGCCGTACGGAAGTCATTCTCCATGGCCTCTCCGAACTCCTCCCACGCCCGAGTTTTTGCCTCAGCAACCACCCGAGCCGCATGCCGCTTGGACTGCCGGTACCTATCTGCTGCTTCCGGGGTCCCACAGGCCAAAAAGGCCCAATAGGACTCCTTCTTCAGCCTGACAGCATCCCTCACCGCCGGTGTCCACCACCGGGTTCGAGGGTTGCCACCACGACAGGCACCAACAACCTTGCGGCCACAGCTCTGATAAGCTGCCTCGACAATAGAGGCGCGGAACATGGCCCACTCTGACTCAATGTCCCCCGACTCCCTCGGAACGTGTTCAAAGCTCTCCCGGAGGTGGGAGTTAAAGCTCCGTCTTACGGGAGACTCTGCCAGACGTTCCCAGCAGACCCTCACAATACGTTTGGGTCTGCCAGGTCTGACCGGCATCCTCCCCCACCATCTGAGCCAACTCACCACCAGGTAGTGGTCAGTTGACAGCTCCGCCCCTCTCTTCACCCGAGTGTCCAAGACATGCGGCCGCAGATCAGATGAGATGACAACAAAGTCGATCATCGAACTGCGACCTAGGGTGTCCTGGTGCCAAAAGCACATATGTACACCCTTATGCCTGAACATGGTGTTCGTTATGGATAATCCATGACGAGCACAGAAGTCCAATAACAGAACACCACTCGGGTTCAGATCAGGGGGGCCGTTCCTCCCAACCACACCCCTCCAGGTCTCACTGTCATTGCCCACGTGAGCGTTGAAGTCCCCCAGCAGAACAAGGGAGTCCCCAGGAGGCGCACTCTCCAATACCCCCTCCAAGGACTCCAAAAAGGGTGGGTAATCTGCGCTGCCGTTTGGCGCATAGGCACAAACAACAGTCAGAGCCCGTCCCCCCACACGTAGGCGAAGGGAGGCTACCCTCTCGTTCACCGGGGTGAACCCCAACGTACAGGCACCAAGATGGGGGGCAACAAGTATGCCCACTCCTGCTCGGCGCCTCTCACCAGGGGCAACTCCAGAGTGGAAGAGTGTCCAACCCCTCTCAAGGAAACTGGTTCCAGAGCCAGAGCCATGCGTTGAGGTGAGTCCGACTATTTCTAGCCAGAACCTCTCAACCTCACACACTAGCTCAGGCTCCTTCCCCACCAGAGAGGTGACATTCCACGTCCCAATGGCCAGCTTCTGTAGCCGAGGATCAGACCGCCAGGTCCCCGCCCTCGGCCACCACCCATAAAGCCTCATGTTGAAAACTTGATAAAGAATTTGAAAGTAAAATTGGGTGTCTTTTTTGGAAACAGATCTATCTATCCATCCATCCATCCATCCATCCATCCATCCATCCATCTATCCATCTATTTAGCTATCTATCATCCATCCATCTCTCTATCTACAAAGTACATGAATGCTCCTGCAAGCACCTTGCAGATGTTGGACGCTGTCTATCATGGTGTGTTAAGATTCATAACTGGCTGTAACTACCAAACCCATCACTGAACCCTGTATTCACTGGTTAACTGGTCATAGTTAACTTCACACAGACTCTCACACTGGTACATTTTCATCTTTAAATCACTTCTTCTGTTGCCTTCATACATCTCCTCCTAAATGTTACTTTGTCAGTGCAGCTACAGTGTGCGCTCTCAAGACATAATTACATGCAGTGTCCCCTCAGTGCGGACCGAACTAGGCAAAAGGGCCTTCTCCTACTCTGCTCCTGTTTCCTGGAACACCGTGCCAAAAAACCTGAAGCTCTCGACTTTGACCACTCTAAAGGATTTTAAACAACTGTTAAGCTCATTGCACAAACTAATGCAGACTTCCCTGTTTTTAGTATTTTACAACGTTTTATAATGTAGCTTGTTTGTTGTTTCCTTTTTATATCATTTATTTTATTTACTTTTCATTTTATATGCTTGTATATGATTGTCTATTGTTGTCTGTCTGTACCTCATCCGTGTTCTTTGTTTAACAGGTCTGTCTTGTAAATGAGTCCTTGTAACTCACTGAGACTAACCTGTATAAATAAAGATTGAATGAATTATATAGCCTATGTTAGCTCTGGAGTTATATTTTAGCTCTGTTAGCTTGTGTGAAAAATGAGTAATTTCTCTGTTCTTCTCTCTGTCAACACTCTCCAGTTCAGATTAAAGGGCCGAACATCAGATAATGTACAAAATTAACATTAAAGCTGAATGGAGCTCGCACCGGGGCAACCTGTCTACATCATTTACCCAGCATGCATTGTAGAGTAAATAAAATGGCAACGTCTATGTTTCATTATTTAAAAGAAAAAACGTTAAAAACATAAACAGCCTACAGTATTTTAGTCTTGTTTTTATAGCTGAAGTAATTCTTTATAAAATAAGGTCTACTCTTCCAACTAGTCAGAGATCCTGCAATGTAATAATGTAAACACTTCTTGTACAAATGAACTGATGAATATAAAAGTAGTTTCAAATGTACGGTATATTTTTATTCTGTATGCAGAAAAGAGAGCCATCCTGAATTCTGCTGGAGCATGAAAACCCCCAGATTCCTCTCATCTGTGTGCTGTGCTGCAGCGCTCTCATTGTGCTGACCCAGATGGTCTTCCCCTGTCTGATTACAGTTACTCAGCTTTTCTCATGGCAGATATTATGAGCGCTCATTAGAAGATTCATGACTGACTATCCTTGTACTCCATGGTATGCCTTAGAGAATAAAAGGGACCACGTTGTTAGCAGTAGGCACATCCCAGTCTGAACAAAAGCCGACAGCTGTGTCTCAGGTTGACGTGAGCAAATCATTCTTACCGCCACTCTCAGTAATCACTAAAACTAACAACCACACACAAACAGAAATCATTTATTTCTACAAAACCAAGTGTTGCTGTGCTGCAGAAATGTTCTCAGAAAGCCTGTCCTGAAAAGAGCAGCGCCTCAAAAAAGAATAATTAATAAAATTTTGATTTAAAGAGCTACTTGAAGACAAAGTGCCAGGACAGCAAAATCTCTGAGACGTATATAATTTATACAAAGAAATCATTCCAGAATATGTAGGTCAATCCCATCCTTGTTCCCCAGCATGCCGGATTAGATTTTATTTCCAAAGTGGTTAATTAACAGTGTGTTTTATGGCAGGGATTGTTTCTGTCTGGAATTAGAAACAGAAACTCACTAAAAGACTATTCAGGAAGTTGTTCAAAGCTCTCATCTAAAAACAAACAAAAAAACTCAAAGTGGAAGTTAATAGTTCTGTGGAAGTGTTATGAACAATGAACATCTTATCTGCTGCAGATAGCTCTTTTAACAACTTCAATTTAGAGAAAATCAATCATTCTGGCCACTGAGCTAAAGGCTAGCCTGCATGGGCCAAGGTTCAAAGTTAAAGGAGAAATGTAATCAAATCTGAAAAAATCGATATAACAAGAATTTCATATAGTAAACAACACACATAAACATACTTAGTATGCTTTTTTCAAGTCAGTAGCTTAAAGAAATAGTTTTTTACATTTTTCCTGCTACATGCTGAAGTGCAGTGATTTCTGTAGTCATTTTCTGGACGCACTTTTATGACACAATTAAGACCTCCTTTGCTATCTTACAATAACACTGATGCTATAAACCCATCATTACTGTCCTCCTGTCTGTCATTTAAAATGGAAGCAGAAGACTTTTTTGAATCTGAAGGATATCACTTTAGTTTGTCAAAAACAGTTTGGTGATTTAGTGCATTAATGGGCATTTCTATCCTGGAAATACGAATAGCTGTGCGTTAGCCGCCGCATGCTAACGTTAGCATGCTAGCGCCGTATGCTAACGTTAGCATGCTAGCGCCGTATGCTAACGTGGAAATGGGGGTGTTGAAAATGTCCTGAAACAGTTACCAATGTCTTGTTAAAGGGGACCACAGATGCAAAATTCACTTTTTAATGTTTTTGTACTCAACTTTGGGTATTTACTTCATAAAAAAACAGTCCTAAGGCCAAAAAAATGCACCCAGTGGTTTATTTACTATAAGTATATTTATTTATCTTAGATAGAAACGGCCCGATTGCACTTCCTGCGGTTTGTTACGTCACAAACCGCAGCCACAACCCACAGCCACAACCCATCCCAACCTTTGTCCCGCCCCCGTCACCTAGCAACCCCTGGTAATGCTCCACCCACGCGGTTCCTGAGTTCATCTCAGCCTGCACACTAGGTGGCGGTATGCACCTAACAGTTGTTTGCGATCCGCCATAAATCAAATGGAGAAGAAGAAGAATAGTTCATCTCAGCAGAATGGCTCCTAAAGTTAAATGTTGCGTTGTTGGCTGCATTACACAACATGTGTTGATACACACTCTTCCAGTCTCAGAGAGCAGAGATGCGTGGCTTAATTTTATTTTTAATAGCAATGTCCAGGCGACATTACCGTAGAAGAATTACACTTCTTATACGATGAAGGACTACTTTCGTACAACTGCCAGTTTGGTTGAGTGGTTAGCGCGCTCGAACGCCACTCGGGAGACCTGGGTTCGCATCTTGTCCATGATCTTTTTTTTTTTCCCCCCTTTTTTTTTTAAACTCCTGGCGCAGATAATGGAGCACTAAGCAGATTTAAAATTGATAGTTTTCAGATGGGAACAGATGTGTGCATGTTTGTGTGTGTGTGTGTTTGTGTGTCGGGCCAGCACGGCTCCTCGGAGAAACACAGATAAAAAGATAGCCCCGCTGTGAGTGTGTGTGTGTGTGTGTGCTTTGCTCCATCCAGCTCGCGCGCACAGGCAGAGGGTGGGAGAGTCAGAGGAGACATTACAGAGGAAGAATAAAAAATGACACGACAACTTGTAGTGTGGTAGTAACGTGAGTTGACTTCCTCGTCTGCCTTTGGAGGGCGGAGTTAATGCAAGCAGAACTTTGAAGGGCGTGCCACGAGATCTCATTATCATAAACCGGTCGTTCAAAACGAAAGTTAAAAATGGCAGAATTAAAAAGGGTATAATTGATTATCTAAGAATTATTTTGTGTATTAAATTGAATAAACAGTGTCTGGTAACCCCAAAGAAATACCATAAAAATTTTAAAAACATATCTGTGGTCTCCTTTAAGCTCTGTCTTCCCCAGAACATAGTAGGATCTAAAATGATTTTTAAAGATGAAGGAGCAAGTTGAAACATGCTGTCTCCCTCCTTGCTAGCAGGGAGCTGCCTGGCTAACTAACTACGGTGGCCCTACACGGCCAAAATTCTACAGCGGCCGAATGCACAGGAGCGGTAAAAATACAATATAAATTTTAAAAAAAGTTTTAAAATCGATTTTGGGGCTTTTAGAATCGATTCTGAATCGCCAGGACTAAGAATCTTGATTCTTTAAAAAATAGATTTTTTTTGCTGCATCCCTAATTGCTACACACTGAAATCTTTTTGTCCACAACTAGATACACACACTAATATTACTGTATGAGGGACGACCATTGCACTGCCTATGTCATATTCAGGGGACGGAGAGCAGGCAGGGGGAGGGGGGTCAAAAACACCAGATGAGAATTTTTTCACTTTGCAAAGTCTAAATTTGAGTTAGGATGACATTTTTGACTTGTGAAAATTTCTCAACAAGATTATTTTATGCTTTTCAATAGACTACTATTAGCTTAAAAACACTTTTCATTTCTCCTTTAACAGAGCAGATAATTGAAAAATCTTGCAAATTGTGATTCAAGCACCAAATTTGGTATGATAATTTTCTTTGAGGTGTTTGTCAAATCTTCTTGATTGGCCTTTTGAAAATCCAAGATGGTGGTCATTTTTCTTAATGACTGCCAAAATGAGCAAATTTCTGCTCAGTAATCATATGGTAATGTAACGACTGCATCAAATATCTTTAAAATCTTTGTGTCAACCGTTATGTTTTAGTAGCCTGTACTATGAAAGTAACATGTACTGTATTACCATAGTTACTTAAGTTAATTACTCAGCTCGCATCGACTCAGCATCGGTCAAATGTGTCTCTGTTCTTGGAACCGCCTCAGCTGTGGTTCCAAGCGAGCCGAGTTGAGCAAGCAATTTTGATGTCAGAAAACAGCAGCCGTCGATTGACCCGATGATTGACGTCACTGGATGAGCCACGGCGATACTTGCAAAATGTTTGTAAACTCCTCCTGAAGCACATTTTCAATCCTATCATATGGAGAGCTGCAAATCACAGGTTGTCCCATTGTTGAATGATAACATGCAAATCTGTTTATCAATTTTGTCAGATGAGCTCATACAACGTGTGCTTCACAGAGCAATGAAGAACAAACAAGTTTACGGGTAGGTGTCGGAGAACCTGGCTGCCCGCAGCTACACTCGAACGTATAAATAGTGCCATGACAAATAAAAAAATCTAATCAGACTGTCAGACAACATGACCATAATATTAGCGTATACTGTATTGCTAAATAGCTACTTAGCAACAGCGGGACTCTAGTTAACAACATACACTAACTACACACTAGTTAGCAATATACAGTACACTAACTACACACAACAACACATACTAACTACAAAGTACATGATACATGGCTGCAACATACGCTAGCTACACAGTAGTTTGCAATGTACACTAGCAACATGCTAGTTAGCAACATACGCTAAGCCCAGAGCTCCCGTCCACAGAGTGAGGGAAACACCCTCAATGGAGACACATCTGTGCTTGAGTAGAACAAATTGATTAGTGGTACTTAACAAAGGAGAAGCGGTTTAAGACTGAGAGGCAAAAGATTAAAGAGGTGTGGAGGGAAGTCGGTGCTTTCTGCACAGCTTACACGTGATGCACCTCCCCGTCAAACACTCATACAGTACCTTCAGAAGATTGGGTGCTTTTTATTGTATGTTTACTGCATTCATAGTCTCACAGTGCCACTTAGGCCCTGTTTACACGGCGCGTATTTTGAGTGAAACCGCTCCTTTCTCTCTGCGTCTTTGCTTATCGTTGACACGAGTCCACTAGCCCCCCTCTTTGACTCCGATGGTTTTTGAACTCACCCTTCAGGGTGAATCTTTTTCGCTGACCCCCGTTGATAATGTATCTCCCACTGAGATTTTGTGTCAACCACATGCGTGCAGCACGCACGCGCGGACAGTCAGGGCAGGCGGACATTTCACGTGTCACGCTGCAAAATATGTGCTATATAATAACAGTTTAACAATAATAAACAGTATTTATGTTAGCGTAGGAGATACTGTATATAAATTTATCTGGACTACAGTATCTATCTGGACTCGTTACATTTTTTAAACAATGCGTAACATGCTGTGAAAATGAAGACACCATGTTTATTTTTTATTTATTTATTCAACACCACAAACTGTACGTCACACAAACACTGAGAATTAAACTGAACACTAATAAAACACGTTAACCGAACTGTAAATACATTAATGAACTGGACTCTTGCTGTGTTTTCATCTGGACCCCATCAGAACCGGTCCGCCTGTTGGAACGACAGCTTCTCCACCTGGCAGAAAAAATAAATAAATAAAAACTCTGTTGTTGTGTGATCAAAGTAAACACAAGCAAACATTATATTAAGAACGTTGATTTACCTGCTGTAAGTCATGTTTATCACGGAGTAAAGTCCGACATCATCCTCATCGTCACTCGGTTCTGGTTCACAGTCCACTCAGCGTCTGGTGTGGAGCTTGTTAGATGAAGAGAGTCCCACTTGGTGTCAAATCTGTCAACTATTATCCAAAATCCAGCTTTAATTTGTTGTTAACTTGTTGTTAGCTCAACGTTTAGCCCAGAAGAACGCAGCAGTCTGCCAGCAGAGTGAGGCAGCACGCATGCGCAGTGGGTGAAGGTTCAGCAGCACGCATGCGCAGTGGGTGAAGGTTCAAAAATTCACAGCGCCAACTAATGACCCGGCATGGTAACTACAGTGGATTCATGAAAGGAGGAGGGGGGCATGAGGGAGGGGGGAGATTCGAGCAGATCCGTGTCAACGCAAAACTTTTCATCTAATTAACATACCCAAAACCTCAGTTTCCCCCCACAGTGTCCGTGTAAACAGGGCCTTAGTAAATGATTGAGCTTCTAATAGGAAAAAAAAGATGGATGAAAAGAGTCCGGCTGAAAGGCTTGGGGAAAAATAGCCAAAAGGTACATCAGGTAAGAAAAAACTGCAGCAATATTCCAGCTGGAAGCCTAAAAGATCAACTGTTTCAGATTCCTGCAGTTTATTTAAGCTTTAAGCTGAAAGCGAGGAGAAGACCTTGAGCTCTGCCTCATACGATACAAACACACAACAACGCCTTTGTGACAGGCAGGAGCAGAAGCCACATATGATTACATCAAAGGAGTTGATGCATTTTAAACCCGTAAGAGCATCACGTGCATGCATACAAAGAGCTTCTGCAGATGTCAACATAGAGACTTCTACAACCCAGAGAGTATCAGGCAGATTGCACACCCTCCTCTGTATTGTTGTAAGGTTTGCCTCACATAATTTAACCGGTGAGTACGGTGGTTTTAATCTGTCCACGGCCCACCTCCTTCGTTTGCTCTCCGACCCGTTCACCAAGCGGATTCTTCAGAACGAGCCTTTCAGACCGCCGCTGTGTTTACTCACACGTTGCTAAGTACAGTATCAGCAACGCGTCGAGTATCACACCGTGATCCCCGTTGTGTGGTGTCGGCTGTGGAATCATGGGAAACGGTTCGGTCCAGTTCCCCGCCGAGTTGACTCTGCGTGAGAGCAACACGTGAACAATCAGCCGTTTCTGACCCTCGACTCGGCCCAGGTTCCTTCCTCTGCTGTGCAGCGTCTGTTTAAGAGAATGTTTGATTCTTAAATCTCTTTTGTTCATTTTTTATTGTTATTTTTCTTTACTAGCAGCAAGCTCGTGAAGCGTCACGTCTTTCCTCCTCATCAGCTTCTCCTTTAGATGGAGCACAAAACTGCAGCCTCTCCAAATCAAAAGTCCAGAGCACAAAGGCTGAGTGGAACATTTTGCACATTTGTTCTGACTCCTCCACAGTTTTCAGCCGTGACGGTCCAGCTGTGTGCAGCTGTGCACAGGAAGCAGCCAGGATCCGAACGTCACTCACTGTTTACACTTTTTTACTCGTCTGTTTCTGTCTGTTCATCTGACCAATCAGGTGAAAATATTCAGTCAAGAGGGACAAAAGTCCAGTCTCTGAGGAGTTTGAATAGTGAATGTTTGTAGTTTTGGAGATGAGTGTTTTTCTAGACTGAATTGCACAGAGAAAGAAGTAAACCTTAATGTTTTTGGTGCAAGATATTTAAGTTTGGTGGGAGTTACTCTGTGGAGAAGAACAGAGGGAGTGTTTTTATTTCTTGTTCGAGTGAAAAAACCTAGAGAGAGGAGGAAGCCATTTTATCCACCACCAGGTGCAGTGGAGGAGCCAGGGGGTGGCCAATGGTGGCCTTGGCCCCCATAGATTAATCTTATTTTCAGCACCCTTAGTCATTTGAGGAAACTATATTTTCAAGCAATAGAAAACTATCCATCCATCCATCCATTATCTTTTACCCGCTTCTTCCGTTTTGGGTCATGGGGGCTGCCGGTGCCCATGTCCAGCAATCGCTGTGCAAGGGCCGGGGTACACCCTCGACGGGTCGCAAGTCTACCACAGGGCCACATGGAGACAAATGAGACAAACAATCATTCACACATAGGGACATTTTAGCGTCACCAATCAGCCTAATACTGGTAGTCCCCGACTTACGAGCGAGTTCCGTTCCTGCAAGGTGCTCGGAACAAGAAA
>JBBPBX010038863.1:18715-30178 GCA_038048925.1 Garcialebias charrua
ATACACAGTATAGCTAACCACTGGAAAGTTCTGGTGAGACGGGTTTTTCTTCGAACCTCGGACTGTCGGACTCCTGCTCCGAGCTGCACAAATTCAGCAGATCGATGAACTTCTGAGGAAACGACGCAAAGTCTATCAGCAAGCCCTGCTGCACTTTCAAACTACACACACAGACGCACACACAGAGAGAGGAGAATACCGGTAAGTGTTTGTGATTAAACTTTAAGCATCATTTATCTCCACCTTGACCGATGCATACCTTTGAAAATCTTCTTCCGATATAGAAAGGTTGAAGAGAAAATATGGATCCACGTCGTCTGTTAATCTTACGAGAAGATCCTGAAATAAACAAAAGTTTTACTCCTGGAAAAATGAACGTTTCAATGTCCTAACTGAGCTGTGCACCCAGAAAAATAAACCCTTACTCACCCTTTTGTGCACTGGATTTGTCAGCTGAAGCTGAATGGTGACTCGGATGTTTGCCCTCCTGTAAAATGAAACCATCACGGTGAGGTGTCCTGGTTCAATGATGATGGATTGGGGTGTAACTGGACACGTGTCTCACAATACAAGATTTTAATTTTTTTTTGAAGAAATAGCTTTTGCCCCAGACTCGGCCTCCTGTCTGATTCCTCGAAATCTCTTCAAACCACAAAACATTTCTTTAACTGTTCATGACCTTTGAACGCCAAGTGTCCAAACTGTTTAAAACACCCCTCAATGAAAACTCAAACCACAGAAGAAAAAACAAAGTTGGGGGTGCATTTATGATAAATATATCATATATGCTACCTTTGGGATCAATATTCAGAAGCATTTCCCTCCACTGAAACCTCTGTTCAAATCAATCAATCAATAAATAAAATAACAAATCTCATCATCTTTAGCTCTGTCTCAACCAAACATACAACTTAAAGTCAATATAATTTATTCCAGTGACAAACTCAAACGTTTAGGGTAACACAGTTTTATTACAAATGGTTTAATAATTAAAATACCTGCTTAACATAAGTTATTTTAAAGCTTTTCTATCGAAACCATTTGTTGCACCATAAACCATCTTAGAAAAAGTTGAGAATATTAAAGGTGAACACAAACAGTAAACCTGCTAAGCGTCTTTTCCTTCAGCTGTAACTAACCTTTACCGAACCCACAGAGAAAAGCTTAATAAATAAATATTGTTTTTGTTTACCTTTCCTCGCAGTCCTTACACCTCACGATGACTTGTATCACTTTGTTGAACAGTTGCTCCATATTCACTAAAGATGCTTCCGCCAAGACGGAGCGAAAAACGGTTTATACCAGAAAAAAAAAACTTCAACTTTACCTTAAAAAATTAAGACTCCATTTGTTTTTTATTCTTCAAAATTTATACTTAGCCGCCTTGTAGCCGCCAACGGAACCGAATTTTTGTTTTACTTCCGGGGTATAACAGCCTACGGACGCTTTGCGCATGGGCCACCTGCTGACTGCGCGAGAGAAAAGATGGAATGTCCGACGCATGCGCACTATGTGCAAGATTTGGCGAGAATTTGTGCCGCCATTTTAGAAAGAGGTACAGCTGGTAACTTAAAATTAGAGAACGAGCCTAATTATTTGTCATTACTTGTTATAATTATCTTATCTAAGACAAAAATTCAAGAACACATTGCATTACTGTATGTTTTATCTGCAAGTAATGTCATATTAATTCATAAATCATTGAAAACATGAACTTTTCAGTTGTTTATGTTTATGTTTATGTTTATTAAATTTGTTCATTTTTTTACAAAAGAAACAATACAAGGCAATCTCATAATGATAGTGTACAAAATGTAAAAAAATGAAAGGTGGCAGAAAGAAGAATAAATCTTATTATATCTGCCCCTTATCTCCAACAATCAGATTAAACAACAGTAGTCAAACCATGTAAACAATAATAATCTTCAACCAACTTTTTCCAACAGTCAGGTTAAACAATAATATTCTTCAACCAACAGTACAAAATTATTAACTCTTTTTAATTTTCTAACTAGCAGTACAAAAACACCACAAAGAGTGGTGAAGGCTGCACAGAAGTCTGTGGGAGTCAGTCTCCCCACCATCACAGACATCACACTCCAGATGCAGAAAAAGAGCCACCTGCATCATGAAAGACCTCACTCACCCAGCACACTCACTCTTTGCACCACTCCCCTCGGGACGGAGGTTGAGGAGCATCAAATGTAGAACCACTAGACTGAGGAACAGCTTCTACCCTGAGGCTGTCAGACTCATGAATAAATAAATAATAAGAATAAACACTGCAAAATGTCACATCATGTTGATACTGATCTGTTTCTTGTTGCTGCGTTCATCTGTGACTATCTGCGTTCATCTGTGACCATCTGCTCATGTTCGTGCTGCTGTTTATAATGATGTTTTTCTACTACATTAGGGCTTAGTGTATTACTAGCTGATGTCTCTCTTAGTTAATCCTAGATGTTATTATTGTTTTTCTCTTGCATTTGTTGTTGGATGTAACTGGGACCCTGTGTACATAATCTCGTTTTCAACACATGTACTACATGCGGTGCAAATGACAATAAATTCTCTCTGACTCTCTGACTCTGAAAAAATGACTAACTCTTTCTAATTTTCTAACTAATACAATACACATTACGTTATTTCACATATATTTTTTTAACACATTTGTTTTGATCATTTTTTTAAATGTAAACATTGACTTGGCATTTTTAACTACATTCTCCAAGCCATTCCATAATCTAATTCCCTGGATTGAGGTAGAACGTCCCTTCAAACTGGTTCTGAATTGTGGTTTTACAAACAACTCTGTTCCCTTAAGATTATAACAACTTTGTCTTTTAACAAAGTGCATTTGGATATTTAAAGGTAATGCATTATTTTGAGCTCTATACATAACTGATAAAATATTATAGTCTACCAAATCATGGAACTTCAATAATTTTAGTTGATAAAATAATGTACTTGATGGATGACGGTAATGCTTTCTAGTGATAATTCTTACAGCTCTTTTCTGTAATACAAAAATAGGCTTTGTGATTGTTTTACACGCTTTCCCCCAAACATCAATACAATAGATTAAGTGTGGAACAATGATTGTGTTATACAACAAATACAGAGCTTTATCATTCAATAGGTCTCTGACTTTGTACAGTACTGCTATCGATCTAGCTATTTTTATTCTTACAGAATTTATGTGTTGTTTCCATGTCAGTTTGTCATCAATGATAACACCCAAAAACTTCACCTCATTCACTCTACAAATCTCAACATCCTCAATTTTGAGTGGAACATCAACAGTTTTCTTTTTATTACCGAATATCATGTAATTAGTTTTTTCTAGATTTAATGATAATTTATTTATTTTAAACCAAGTTTGTATCTTGACAAATTCTGTCTTTATCAATTCTAACATTTGTTCTATATCTTCACCTGAACAGAAAAAAGTGGTATCATCAGCGAAAAGTACACATTTAAGGAGTCCTGACACATTTACCAAGTCATTCACATATAAAATAAAAAGCTTTGGTCCAAGTACAGAGCCTTGGGGAACTCCACATGTGATATTACAGAGGTCAGATCTTACATCATTTATTTGTACAAATTGTTTCCTATTTTTTAAGTAGCTAGATACCCACTGTAATGCTGGTCCTCTAATACCATATTTGTTCAGTTTTTCAAGGAGAATGGTGTGATCAATAGTATCGAATGCTTTTTTTAAATCAACAAAGATACTGATACAATGTTGTTTTTGATCGACAGCAGTAGTTATTTGTTCCATTAATTCCATGAGAGCCATTGATGTAGAGTTTTTTGATCTAAACCCATACTGACTGCTGCTTAGAATATTTTGTTTATCTATAAATTGGTCTAGTCTGTTTACAAATAGTTTTTCAAGAATTTTTGAAAACTGTGGTAACAAGGATATAGGTCTATAATTGTTGAATACACATTTATCACCATTTTTAAAAAGAGGAACGACCTTAGCTACTTTCATATTATCTGGAAAAATTCCTGTTGAAAATGATAAGTTACATATGTATGTGAACGGCTCAATAACATGGCTCATTATGTCCTTTACAAACATCATATCCATGTCCACCCAGTCTTTCGATCTCTTGTCTGTAAGATGTTTTACTACATTCATTATTTCCTCTTTGTTAGTTCCATTTAGGAAAATACTATTTGCACAACCTGTAATTGAGTGGATCATATTTTTATCTACTTTTGGTATCTTAGCTGCAAGGCTTGATCCAACATTTACAAAATATTGATTAAATCCATTAACAATTTCATTTTCATCATGAACTTCATCGTTGTCTTTTACAAAATATTTTGAAATACCAGTTTTTGCTTTATGATTCTTCAGTACACCATTCATTACTCGCCATGTTGCTTTCATATCACCATTAGTTTTATCTAATAATTTACTATAATATTCTTTCTTATGTTTCCTTATAATCCCTACTAATTTATTTTTATACTTTTTATATTTTTCTTCTGCGCTCTGACTTCGTAATTTCAAGAAACATGAATACAAATAATTCTTTTTTTTACATGCATTTCTTAACCCTTTTGTCATCCATGGTTGATCATTCGTATTTCTCTTTGTGTAATTTGTTTGCACACAATTCTTTACATACAGGGTTTCCAAGATATTCATAAACTCATCATATGCTCTGTTCGCATCATCAACATACACATCATTCCAGTCTTGTTTATCCAGATCCTCTTTCAATTTTTCCAAAACTTTTTTTGATGTGTTTATGATCTTTTTCTTCGTTGTGACTGCTTTTGTGATATTTTGATCATTTTTAAAGATTGTGAAAACTGGTAAATGATCACTTAAGTCGGTCGTTAAGATACCACCTATCACATCCCCATTTGTTATATTTGTGAAAATATTATCAATTATTGTGGCACTATGAGTTGTAATTCTTGTTGGCTTTGATATCAATGGATACATATTTAAACTGTACATTGAGTTTATAAATGTGCTTATGTTATTTGAATCTGTTTTATTTCCCATATCAATGTTAAAGTCTCCACACAAAAAAATATTTTTATTAAAACTCTTCTCCATTAGTTCCAAGATTTTATCAGTGAATATTTCTATATTTGCTCCTGGTGATCTATATACACAACTTATTATTATGTTTTTATCGTTTTTGTTTATAATTTCTATTGTTATCATTTCCATAATATTATCAACTATTATTGACATTTCATTATTTAATTTACATTTTATTTCATTATTGACAAATAGTGCGACACCACCAGTTGTCTCTGTCTTCTGTGTGTGGTACACTGTCAGAAAACAGTTCTTCAACTGAAATATATTTGTGCTACAGTCAAAGTTATTTATAAAGCACATGTTTGTCTCTATGTGATGAACTTGTGACCTGTCCAGGGTGTCACCCGCTTCCCACAGACAGCAGCTGATGGAGATGGACATCAATGATCCCGGTGACTGGAAAAGGAAGAAGCGAGTAAAAAATAATGGATAGATGGATTTAAAAACAACAGATTACTTCCAAAGTGCTGAACAATAAAATACAGTATACTACTGTAAACCTTTCAAAAACACAAAATAATCATGAAGAAATGACACTTTGCTCATTTTCAGCACTTTTTAAAATCTAAAATTAAGTGGGACAGAACATAGAGATAGTGTATAACTAATAAAATGTGTGGGACTGACAAAAATGCATTTTTAATAACTACTGTAAAAAAACAAGCAGTATGGGATGTTGTCTCTTGTGCAAAAATATTAATTTTGAAATTGTTATTTTCATTTGATTGTAAAAATAAATAAATGAAATAAATAAAAAAAGCAATATAACCTTTTTGATTTACAGGCCACCCCAAGTTTCTGCTCTTTAAGTTACATGTCTCTGTAAATCCTACGTCCTGAAGCAGAGGATCTGAAGCATCATAACATCCAACATTTGGTGTTGCTGAACAAGTTAAGTACTGTAGGCTGGTCTGAACTGAACTGACACTTTATTAAGTAAGTCGGGCTCGTTTCTGGTGAGAGTTGGACTCCACCAAGGTTGCCCTTTGTCACCGATTCTGTTCATAACTTTTATGGACAGAATTTCTAGGTGCAGCCAAGGTGTTGAGAGGATCCGTTTTGGTGACCTTAGAATCACTTCTCTGTTTTTTGCAGATGATGTGGTCCTATTGGCTTCATCAGATCGTGATCTACAGCTTTCGCTGGAGCGGTTTGCAGCCGAGTGTGATGCGGCCGGGATGAGGATCAGTTCCTCCAAATCCGAGGCCATGGTCTTGAGCCGGAAAAGGGTAGCATGCCCTCTCCGGGTCGGGGAGGAGGTCCTGCCCCAAGTGGAGGAGTTTAAGTATCTCGGGTCTTGTTCACGAATGAGGGAAAACTGGAGCGTGAGATCGATAGGCGGATAGGTGCAGCATCCGCAGTGAAGCGGGCGCTGTACCGGTCTGTCGTGGTGAAGAGAGAGCTGAGTCGAAAGGCAAAGCTCTCAATTTACCGATCGATCTACGTTCCCACCCTCATCTATGGTCATGAGCTTTGGGTTGTGACCGAAAGAACGAGATCTCGGATACAAGCGGCTGAAATGAGTTTTCTCCGCAGGGTGGCTGGACTCTCCCTTAGAGATAGGGTGAGAAGCTCAGTCATCCGGGAGGGACTCGGAGTAGAGCCGCTGCTTCTCCACATCGAGAGGAGCCAGTTGAGGTGGCTCGGGCATCTGGTTAGGATGCCTCCTGGACGCCTCCCTGGTGAGGTGTTCCGGGCATGTCCCACCGGGAGGAGACCCAGAGGAAGACCCAGGACACGCTGGAGGGACTATGTTTCTCGGCTGGCCTGGGAACGCCTTGGGATTCCCCCAGAGGAGCTGCTCCAAGTGGCTGGGGAGAGGGAAGTCTGGGCCTCCCTACTTAGGCTGCTACCCCCGCGACCCGACCCCGGATAAGCGGAAGAAAATGGATGGATGGATGGATAACCGCTGCACCCTGTATTCACTGGTTAACTGGACATCATTAACCTCGCGCAGACTCTTCCAGTGGTACATTTTCATCTTTAAATCATGTCTTGGTCTGTTGCCCTCATCTCCTCCTACATGTCTCTGCGTGAGTGCAGCTACAGCGTGCGCTCTCAGGACATGATTACCTGCAGTGTGAGAACTGAGCTTGGCAAAAGGGCCTTCTCTTACTCTGCTCCTGCTTCATGGAATATCTTACAAAAAGATCTGAAGCTCTCGACCTTGACTTCTCTAAATGGCTTTAAGAATCTGTTGGAATCCTGGAAAAAACCAATGCAGACATGTTCCTGTTTTTGATTTTCTACATTTGCCTTGTAATCTGTGTTTTGCTACTTTGACGTCTTTGTTTTAACTTGTTAAAAAAAATCTGTATGCCTCTTATGATTGTCTATTGTTGATTGTCCAAGGAAAATCTACTGTCGCTGTTGTCATCATTCTGTGTTTGTAGCCAGGTCTCTCCTTGGGGCTCAATGGAATTAACCTGCCTGAATAAAGGTTGAATTAAAAAAATATATAAATATAGTATATATACTGTATATGGCGTGGACATATTATTTTGTAATTGGATAATAATTTTTGAAGCTTTTTGTTTAACTTTGGAGCTCATTTCAGAAAAACAAGGCTTCTCTTTGTGAACTGCAGGAAAAAAAAGTATTTTTTACTCAAAGTAACATTTTAACGAGTTTTACGTTTACTTGTGTACTTACGTTTGTACTCTCTTCCTCTGCCCTAGGGGGTGGTTGGATCTCGGTGATGAGATTATACTTTTCTCTGTGTTGTGATTGTTTTAATAAAGTTAATCTGCTGTAGATGTACACTTGATTAAATGTCATTCAAAACTGTTCAATGGTTCATGAGGTATTTTGCTAACAGACAACGAAAACAACATTCTCCGCCTTTCGACAGCAGGCGATAATAAACCAACACAAGACAACGAGTTGTTGAATAGCTTGTTTATTAATTGTACATTTTGCATAAGGAAACATACTAATTTCCAGTAATAAATTCATTAGAATCTGATAAGAACGATGAATATGCTTTTTGTGACATACTGTATTAACAAACGTTAATACTAACAAAGCAGATGAATAAAATGTCAGATGCACATATTCAGAAAAGTTGTCCAACTGCGATACATTCAGAATGGAAAATAAACTAACCGTGAGCAGACTGTAAGGTCAGATCTTGTATAAATACACGTATTAGCATTAAAAAGCCCGCATGCAGAAGAAAAGCTTTCAAAGATTTAAATAACCTGCTCCTGTTCTAAGCAGTAGCCCTTTCCAAGGTAGACCTCCACGCTGCGGGTCCAACTCCTCCAAACACAAACTCACATCTGGTTCCTTAGTTCATGTTTTCACAGCAGCTGAGCATCGTCCAACATTTCTGATTGGCTGAGTCCAAACAGTACAGTTAATTAAAGTGACTCTTTAAAGGTGGGGTTGTCACTAAAATATCCAGGTTTAGGTCCTGAAGTGATTTCTAGAAAAGAAACTACTGTACCTTTATAAAATGACTGTTTATTGGCTATAATTGTTATGAGAGAGAAAATGTTTAGATGCAAGTTAAAAAATAATAAATTTTCAACATGTCCATGTTTATTTGGTCTAATAGAAACATTTATAAACCAAGGATAATCGGGGTGACAAGCCTCTGTTGCTCAGATTCTGTGGGTTGGAAGTTGAAAAGTTGATTTGGAGGAACCCTGGGATCAGTCAGACTCTACGACTATATACAATACAATACAATAATACACGGATTGTTAAGAAAAATACCATATAATCTAGGGATGCACGATATTGGATTTTTGGCCGATATCTGATATGCCGATATGTTAAAACTTATTTGGCCGATGATCAATACAGATATTGATTTTTTCCCCCCTAGACCTACTTACAAAGTCTACATAGCTTTCTCTGCTGTGGAATTAAAATACTTAATTATTCTGCATTGTCTTTGTCAATTTGGATGGCTACCAAATGCAGATACCAAAAAGGAGGCTGAAAATGATGTAACACTATACTGTATACATATAATAATACTGAATTTAATTTACAATGCACTTTTCATTAACGAAAATCTCAAAGTGCTACAAAGTGCGACAAAAATCAAAGATCAAATAAAAACAAGTGATAAAATCAAGTAAATCAATGATTGTATCAACTAAGATTAAAGGTAAAATCATGTGGAGGCAGAGTAGGCTCGCTTAAAGCTTCAGTATGTAGCTTTTTTTATGAACATATTTCTTCACTCTGTCACTACCTCCTGACAGACTGATGTTAGCCAGGTAATCTCTGAAAAAAAATTAAAAAAAATATTGTCCCCTTGCTTCTCCAGGTGGTAAATAAGCATTTCTAAAAAGAAAAGGTGACCCGCCATTTTCCAGCCAATAAAAACAGAGTTTGTAACCAGCCAATAAAAACAGAGCTTGAATTTGAATCAGCCAATACATAGTTCCCACACACGTGACTAGAATTCTAGAATTCTGGAATTTCCGCCATTTTAGTAGGATAAACCGACGCGAGCAACCAGAGCTACTCTTGACCAAGGCGCTGTGGTTGGAGTTGAGTTGGAGGAATAAATGTCAGACGAAGCGGTACTGCCCCCTGGTGGAGAAGGGCAACAAGTTGTGAGTTGGAGAAATAAATCATGTCAGACGAAGCGGTATTGCCCCCTGGTGGAGAAGGGCAAAAAGTTGTCACGAAGAAGTTACTCTGAGTGTCCACAACGGAGCAGATTCGCAGCTTTAAATTCATGGATGGATGCTTAAGATCCAGTAACAGAGTTGTGAAGGACGTCCAGAGCTCGTCATTGCTGTCTTCATGTTAATAACAGTTCTGGTGAATGGCAGAGTAAGTGATTACACGTAGATGTGACGTCCCTCGTAGCTATAGCAGCTAAGCTAGCTCTTTGCTAATGGTGTTGTTTACTGCGTGCTAAGCTACGTAGCTTGAGCTACAGTAAATATAACCGATTTTTAACATAACAAAGAATAGCTTAGCTAATGTAACTTGTGCCACAGTAAATATCAGCCATGTGTACTTTAGTAAAAGCTACATCGGCTATGCTAATCTGTGCTACTTTTTTATTTTTTTATCTGTGCTACTTTAAAGCATAGATATTAAAGATCGTTGCTTCAGCTTAACTGATGAGCTTGTTAGTAAGGATGGCTGATATTTCTCACATTACATTATTTATTTAGCCTATGACTGCCTTTCATACTTAAATTAGTGTTAACAAAATAAATTATTTATAATTATTTCTCAGTCATAGTATTAACGTTTCTCAGTAAATGTCAGATATTTATTTTCCACTGTGATTTGCCTTTGTTAATAAAGTTAGTGGTGAAAAGTTACAATTTGGTAACTCCTTTTACCGTAATCCATTAGTTAAATATTGCTTTAAACCCTGAAAGCATTTTGTTTTCTCTTTCTGTGTAAGATGCTGAGTCCCAGGAGATCGATGAAGCTGGATGGATGAAAGATGGATGAATCTGCTTTTCAAATACATTTGGTGTTGCTGTGAAAACACACATTGCTAAATGAACGTGTGCTTACCTTTAGTTTGAATAAAACAGTTGTACCAAGTTTCACCTTGTTTATTTCAATAATTAAGTTGTTGTTTAATGTCCAATAATGAGAAGTTCTACTGCACATAAATAAAACCTACATGTAGTGATTGTTCTTAATTGGCAACTTAACTTACCAGTTTAGTGTTAATTATTAACATGTACAAAACATAAAAACATGCATGTTCCTGTTCATCCTCCAGTAGTAGACTGATAAAGTTCAGAATAAAAGCTATAATTATAAATTCAAAACAATTTAAACTGAATACAATATGAGAACTGTGGGTGATTTTATATATTTTAATGAAATGATTAATCAAAACACTCTTCAACAAGAAACGATGCATCCGAGCGCAGTTTCTGATTTTAAACAAATGAACAGATTTCTCATCATGTGGGACCATCCGACTGGAGCAGCCAACCCCTCCGGATCTGAGACTGGACCCGGGTCTACGAACTATTCACTCATCTGTACCTTAAAAAAATGAAAAGATTAGTAAACATTGTCATTTTTTGCATCACAAAGTTTAAAATAAGACTCCAAGTTTGCTACTCAAAGTATAAAAAATAAATACAGTTGCACCTAACAGCTATCGTACCGGTAAGTGTGGCTGTCAACTTCAGTGTGGGGTTCTGGTCACGACAGACGGATTGGTGCAGCATTTGCAGTATTAAGAACCTGTTAATGACCAGATCATTTTTATTATGTCTTGAAACATTAAAGCCTGAAATGGACTGAAAGAGGGTGGACATTTTTTAAACAACTAACACATTTGTGTACCTAAAATGTCATTTCCTCCAGGATGACTGGCAGCTAGTTTGCAGAGCTGCAGCAGACTCAGGACCAGCTTCAGTAACACCCTATCAGTAGGA
>JBBPBX010038864.1:17805-30176 GCA_038048925.1 Garcialebias charrua
TGTTCTTGATTTCATGTGTACAGCACTTTGTTGCAGCTGTGGTTGTTTTAAATGGCTTTATAAATAAAGTATTATTAGTATTTTTTTAAGCGGATTTACGCAGTTTCCGGCAGTTTCCGACAGTTTCCGTCAGTTTCCGCCAGTTTTCGGCAGTCAGTTTTCGGCAGTGCCCGCCATTTAGCCCATGGTTTATCCAGTTAGCTCCAGCCTCGTAGCTCCAGCCTCGACAGCCGGCTTCGGACGGACCGTGTCCGATCAGATGTTCCTGCGCTCAGATACATGAGCTGGGAGCTGGACAGCGGCTTTGCGGAGGGACGGATGGACGAAGGAAAACGACGCTGTGGACCGCGTGAAACAGCAGACAGCGATCCGGACCGGAGGAGCAACGAGCTAACATTCTAACAAGCCTTGCTATAGGATGGGCGGGTGGGGTGGATGGTGTCACCGGGGAAATGGAGCCGATGGGCGGCGGAGAGGCCAGCTTTGGCCGGGAGCTCGCCTCGATGTCCGCCTGGCAGCCTAAGATGTTGTCTGGACACCGAGCTAATATGCTAAAACGTAGAGAAACAGCTGCGGCAGCCTTTTGGAGGGACTAAAATGCTAACGCAGCGCAACATGCTAACGCGGAGGGGCTAATGCTAATGCGGCGTAACTTGTTGGACGGACACCGTGGAGAAACGGCTCCCAGTAAGTTATTAACTCTTTTTCCCTTCATGATGGCTCCAAATGTATGGAGTTAACATGCTAACAGTACTTCCTGTAAACAGTTTGGACCGCGTGAAGCAGCACAAAGCTGCGGAGCTCGGACGTGCAACGAGCTAACATGCAAAAAGACGGAGACAGGCGTGACCAGCTCAAAGTAAGAAATTATCTTTTTTATTTTTTAGCCCTGGACTGTATGTGTTTTTGGATAATTATGTAGGGTATGATGAGTAATATAAATGGAAACAATGTTCCCTCGCCCGGACGCGGGTCACCGGGGCCCCACTCTGGAGCCAGGCCCGGAGGAGGGGCACGTTGGCGAGCGCCTGGTGGCCGGGCTTTCACCCATGGAGCTCGGCCGGGCACAGCCCGAAGAGGAGACGTGGGTCCCCCTTCCCATAGGCTCACCACCTGTGGGAGGGGCCAAAGGGGTCGGGTGCATTGTGGAATGGGTGGTGGCCGAGGGCGGGGACCCTGGCGGTCTGATCCTCGGCTACAGAAGCTGGCCATTGGGACATGGAATGTCACCTCTCTGGTGGGGAAGGAGCCTGAGCTAGTGTGTGAGGTTGAGAGGTTCCGGCTAGAAATAGTCGGACTCACCTCAACGCATGGCTCTGGCTCTGGAACCAGTTTCCTTGAGAGGGGTTGGACACTCTTCCACTCTGGAGTTGCCCCTGGTGAGAGGCGCCGAGCAGGAGTGGGCATACTTGTTGCCCCCCATCTCGGTGCCTGTACGTTGGGGTTCACCCCGGTGAACGAGAGGGTAGCCTCCCTTCGCCTACGTGTGGGGGGACGGGCTCTGACTGTTGTTTGTGCCTATGCGCCGAACGGCAGCGCAGATTACCCACCCTTTTTGGAGTCCTTGGAGGGGGTATTGGAGGGTGCGCCTCCTGGGGACTCCCTTGTTCTGCTGGGGGACTTCAACGCTCACGTGGGCAATGACAGTGAGACCTGGAGGGGTGTGGTTGGGAGGAACGGCCCCCCTGATCTGAACCCGAGTGGTGTTCTGTTGTTGGACTTCTGTGCTCGTCATGGATTGTCCATAACGAACACCATGTTCAGGCATAAGGGTGTCCATATGTGCTCTTGGCACCAGGACACCCTAGGTCGTAGTTCAATGATCGACTTTGTTGTCGTCTCATCTGATCTGCGGCCGCATGTCCTGGACACTCGGGTGAAGAGAGGGGCGGAGCTGTCAACTGACCACTACCTGGTGGTGAGTTGGCTCCGATGGTGGGGGAGGATGCCGGTCAGACCTGGCAGACCCAAACGTATTGTGAGGGTCTGCTGGGAACGTCTGGCAGAGTCTCCCGTAAGACGGAGCTTTAACTCCCACCTCCGGGAGAGCTTTGAACACGTTCCGAGGGAGGCGGGGGACATTGAGCCCGAGTGGGCCATGTTTCGCGCCTCTATTGTCGAGGCAGCTTATCGGAGTTGTGGCCGCAAGGTTGTTGGTGCCTGTCGTGGTGGCAACCCTCGAACCCGGTGGTGGACACCGGCGGTGAGGGATGCTGTCAAGCTGAAGAAGGAGTCCTATTGGGCCTTTTTGGCCTGTGGGACCCCGGAAGCAGCAGATAGGTACCGGCAGTCCAAGCGGCATGCGGCTCGGGTGGTTGCTGAGGCAAAAACTCGGGCGTGGGAGGAGTTCGGAGAGGCCATGGAGAATGACTTCCGTACGGCTTCGAGGCGATTCTGGTCCACCATCCGGCGTCTCAGGGGGGGAAAGCGGTACGCGACCAACACCATTTATGGTGGGGATGGCGTGCTGTTGACCTCAACTCGGGATGTTGTGAGTCGGTGGGCGGAATACTTCGAAGACCTCCTCAATCCTACTGGCACGTCTTCCACTGAGGAAGCGGAGCCTGGGGACTTTGGATCGGGCTCTCCAATCTCTGGTGCTGAGGTCGCCGAGGTGGTTAAAAAGCTCCGCGGTGGCAAGGCTCCGGGGGTGGATGAGATTCGTCCTGAGTTCCTTAGGGCTCTGGATGTTGTGGGGTTGTGTTGGCTTACGCGACTCTGCAATATCGCGTGGACATCGGGGGCAGTTCCCTTGGATTGGCAGACTGGGGTGGTGGTTCCCCTATTCAAAAAGGGGGACCGTAGGGTGTGTTCCAACTATAGAGGGATCACACTCTTAAGCCTCCCTGGTAAGGTCTATTCAGGGGTTCTGGAGAGGAGGGTCCGTCGGATAGTCGAACCTCGGATTCAGGAGGAGCAGTGTGGTTTTCGTCCTGGTCGTGGAACACTAGACCAGCTCTACACCCTCAACAGGGTCCTGGAGGGTGCGTGGGAGTTTGCCCAACCAGTTTACATGTGCTTTGTAGACTTGGAAAAGGCATTCGACCGCGTCCCTCGGGGGGTTCTGTGGCGGGTACTCCGGGAGTATGGGGTACCAGGCCCATTGATATGGGCTGTTAGGTCCCTGTACGACCGGTGTCAGAGCTTGGTCCGCATTGCCGGCAGTAAGTCAGGCTCGTTTCCGGTGAGAGTTGGACTCCGCCAAGGTTGCCCTTTGTCACCGATTCTGTTCATAACTTTTATGGACAGAATTTCTAGGCGCAGCCAAGGTGTTGAGAGGATCCGTTTTGGTGGCCTTAGAATCGCTTCTCTGTTTTTTGCAGATGATGTGGTCCTATTGGCTTCATCAGCTCGTGATCTACAGCTTTCACTGGAGCGGTTTGCAGCTGAATGCGATGCGGCCGGGATGAGGATCAGTTCCTCCAAATCCGAGGCCATGGTCTTGAGCCGGAAAAGGGTAGCGTGCCCTCTCCGGGTCGGGGAGGAGGTCCTGCCCCAAGTGGAGGAGTTTAAGTATCTCGGGATCTTGTTCACGAATGAGGGAAAACTGGAGCGTGAGATCGATAGGCGGATAGGTGCAGCGTCCGCAGTGAAGCGGGCGCTGTACCGGTCTGTCGTGGTGAAGAGAGAGCTGAGTCAAAAGGCAAAGCTCTCAATTTACCGATCGATCTACGTTCCCACCCTCATCTATGGTCATGAGCTTTGGGTTATGACCGAAAGAACAAGATCTCGGATACAAGCGGCTGAAATGAGTTTTCTCCGCAGGGTGGCTGGACTCTCCCTTAGAGATAGGGTGAGAAGCTCAGTCATCCGGGAGGGACTCGGAGTAGAGCCGCTGCTTCTCCACATCGAGAGGAGCCAGTTGAGGTGGCTCGGGCATCTGGTTAGGATGCCTCCTGGACGCCTCCCTGGTGAGGTGTTCCGGGCATGTCCCACCGGGAGGAGACCCAGAGGAAGACCCAGGATACGCTGGAGGGACTATGTTTCTCGGCTGGCCTGGGAACGCCTTGGGATTCCCCCAGAGGAGCTGCTCCAAGTGGCTGGGGAGAGGGAAGTCTGGGCCTCCCTACTTAGGCTGCTACCCCCGCGACCCGACCCCGGATAAGCGGAAGAAAATGGATGGATGGATGGATGTAGGGTACTGTGTTAGGATAGGCAAAGTGCCTGGTAACTTGCTAACTGTTTATGGTTTCTTTGAAGTGTTGTTACTAAATGTTTTTACTTTGTTTTTACTTTGTGTGTGCACATGGATGTATGCTTTGTACCACTGCAAACCAAATTTACCTTTGGGTATAAATAAAGTAACCTAACCTAACCTTGTACCGTACATGTATGTGTATAAGTGGCGGCTCGTGTGTACTTCCGACTTACGGCAATTTTCGTGTTACGAATGGCCGCAGTGTGTTCATTCGTAAGTCGGGGACAACCTGTATTTATTTCTGTCGGCTGCTCAGGGGTCGCCACAGCAAACTGTCACACAAAGATTTGGCAATTATTTTTATGCCAGATGACCTTATCGTGAAGCAACCACAGCCCTTCCCGTGGAGCAGAGAGCTGCCATCTAGGGTGCTCAGAGGAGCAGATGGTGGGGGTTAAGAGCCTTGCTCAAGGTGTAGCAATGTATAGATATTGAGCAAATACGATAAAGCTAATTTAAAAAAGAAAATATTTATGAAGAAACTGATATCTCTGTTTCAATGTGAAAATATGTGAGAGTAAATATTTAGAAAATGATCAACTTAACATAAACCAGTTAAATCGTCCATCCCCTGAATAAACATTTTCATGTATGAATGGTTAAAATGGCACAAAGAATGCAAATACTGTAAAAAAAATGATTGCAAATATTAAAAACCTGGAAACAATAGTTTAAATGCTGATTCAGCGTTTACCCAATAACCCATAAAAACCTACATTCATGTCACAGAAATTTTAAAAAAGTCTTCAACAAACAGGTTTTGAGTTGAAGCTTCGCATATTCAGCACTTCTTTCTTCTTGCAGCTAAATCTGAACTTCTCTGTGACAGCCTTGAATCCTCAGTTTTACAGAACTTTACGACTAAATTTAGTTAAACGTTACCACAAACGTCTATATACCACATCATTAGAGTGTTTAAAAAATGTCTATTTTTAATGTCCAGCCTGATGGACCTACAGTTCCTGGCAGGTAGTTATAACTTGTCATAAAATCAGCACTTCCAGAAGCCAAATTGAGACGATCTCATATAAAACCAAGGTATTCAGTCTTTAGGATGGTTTTAGATTATTTGCACTGAGATTCTGCTGAAAAAACTCTGACACTTCTCCTGACACAAGGTGCTAAATGACCAGCCTCCCATAAACACACCATTATCTCACACACACAATTCACAACATTACGTTTCTACAATGAATCATTGTGCCCGGAGCAAAGACTCATTGTGCACTACATCATTTAGACTTTAAAATACTAAAAATGTGGCTCCACCCCTAAATGTTTTCCGTGTATCACAGATAAAAACTAATAAAATAAATGTACTTCTAATAAAAGCTTTGAGCTGTGAAGCAGCATCTCCAGACGGCTGTTTCCTCCCTTCAACCTGCTGAGCTTTGCTTTCAGATCAAACCCTGGATGTGTCTTTAAGGGCGTCCTGGTGAATATGGCTATTGATTGTGGATGAGGCCTCAGTTATTAATAGCCTGAGGAGGACAACCAAGTGGGAGCTCAGCTTCATCCAACCGGTTTATTCACAGCAGGATCATTACCACCATCGCTGACATCCCCCCACCACCACCACCTTCCTGCTTATCTGTTTGACTGACAGAATATAAAAAATAAACACTGTCCGTGTTGGAACCAATTTAAATTCTGGACTTTGGAACCCAGGATGTGTGTGTGTGTGTGTGTGTGGGGTGGTTAAATTAAATCATTTTAACCAGTCCATCATAGGGACCTGGATTTTTTTGAGAGCCTAACCAGTTTCAGCTTCTCTCCCCCTGTCAAATCCAGAACTGAATTCAAAAATCTTACTTCTAACCTACAAAGCTCTCAACAACCTAGCTCCATCTTATACTACAGATCTCGTTGTTCCATATTTTCCTAACAGAGCACTTCGCTCTCAGACTGCAGGTTTATTTGTGGTTCCTAGAGTTTCCAAAAGCAAAATGGGAGGAAGATCTTCCAGTTATCAGGCTCCTCTCTTGTGGAACCAACTTCCAGTTTCTGTCTGTGAGGCTGACACATTGTCCAGTTTGAAGACTGGGATTAAGACTTTTTCATGAATCCTATAGTTAGGGTTGGCTTGGGTTTCTTGAGCTATCCCTTAGTTATGCTGCTATAGGCTTAGACAACTGGAGGACAAATTGACCACATATCGTCACTCTGCTGCTGTCTCTACTTACTCTATCTGTTTGTGTTTGTAATTACAGGTAGTCCTCCAGTTGCGAAGTTTCGCGGTTACGACGCATCTCACATGAAAAATAAAAAATAATAATATTTTAAAAATTAATTTTGAGGACTTCCGGCTGAATGGCGGTGGGATAAGTTGTGTTTAGGTGCGCTCCTGCGGAACTGGCCTGTTTTCCAACTAATGCCTGGCACTTTCTTCCGATTTTGACCGCAAACAATAGACAACTTACACATTCTACGCATATCTCCTGTTCGATCGCCAAAATGCCACCAAAGCCTGCTAAAGGAGCTAAAGGAGTAAGTTCGATCGAAGCTCACCTGTGGCCTGCTACTCGTGGCGGAACCTCGAGCTATCCTGGGTCACCTCCTCCGTCTGATGCAGCAGCTACCGCTACAGTTTGTGACGTCGGCAGCCTCAAACAGGAGCTGCTGGTGGCTCTCCGAGAGGACTTTACTGCTATAATTAAAGCAGAATTCCAAGCCGCTCTGGGTGAAAGTCTCTCGTCGATCAACGCCGAGCTGTCCGCCTTCAAAAAGGAGCTATCATCGGGGCTAGCTGCAGTGCAGGAGAACTTCACGGGGCTAAAGCTAACGGTAGCAGAGGTGGAGAAGTCAGTCTCTACCTGCACAGATGACATCGTTAGCCTCCAGAAAAAAGTCGAGAGCCTCACGAAGACGGTGGCACAGCTGGAGGATAAATGTGACGATTTTGAATCCCGGTCCCGACGTCAGAACATCCGGATTATCGGTGTCCCGGAGGATGACCCTTCATCGGCTACAACGGCTGCGGTCTCCCGGATGCTAAAGGAGGCCTTCGGCTTCGAGGAGGACCCGCTGCTGGATCACGCTCACCGCATCCCAGTACCCAAACCGAAAGCAGGCGAGCGGCCCCGTCCAATTGTGGCTAAGCTACACTACCACACGGACTGTGTGAAAATCCTGGCGAAGGCGAAGGAGCAGCAGCAGATCAAAGTGAACGGTACAAATATCTTTGTGTTCCCCGACTACACTGCCAGAACGGCTCGCGCGCGGGCCGCCTTCACTGAGTGTCGCCGCAAGCTTCGCGGCGTCCAGGGGGTTCGGTTCGGCCTGCTCCACCCGGCCCGGCTGAAGATCACGCATGAGGGAACCACACGAGTGTTCACGTCCCCTGAAGAGGCGAGTGTGTACATCGAGTCGATTGCAAAATGAGAAATATAATTAGTGTACTTTGTTTTACACTCAGGGAATGTCAGTATTATTAGTCATTATTATTATTATTATTATTATTATTATTATTATTATTCATGTTTAAAAATATAATCAGAGTGCTCTGTTTACACTCACGGATTTAATGGGTAGAAATAATAATCAGTGTGCCTTTTCTTTCATACTCAGGGAACGTTATTATTATTAGTTATTATTATTATTATTATTATTATTATTCATGTTTAAAAATATAATCAGAGTGCTCTGCTTACACTCACGGATTTAATGGGTAGAAATAATAATCAGTGTGTTTTTTTTTTCTCATACTCAGGGAACGTCAGTATTATTAGTTACTATTATTATTATTATTCATGTTTTAAAAATATAATCAGAGTGCTCTGTTTACACTCACGGATTTAATGGGTAGAAATAATAATCAGTGTGCTTTTTCTTTCATACCCAGAGAACGTTAGTATTATTAGTTATTAGTTAGTCATTCGTGTTTAAAAACATAATTAGAGTGCTTTGTTTACATTCACGGATTTAATGTTTAGAAATATAATTAGCCAGCTTTTTTTTCTTTCTTCTTTTATTTTATTTTTTTTCTTCATAGTCGGGGAACGTTAGTATTACAGCAACCCCTCGAGTTACGTCAGGGATAGGGACCTACGTGTGTGACTTAGGTCGATTTTGTCGTACCTCGCGGACCAAAAACACATGCCTGTCGTAGGTCCGCGTTTCTGACATAGGTCGCGGTTATACCGCTAACGGAGCGCCGCACACATATTTAATGGCATGAGACTGAACAAGCAGACATACTAAGGCCATAAACACGCACAGAACTGCACAATAAATAAAAAATATAATGTCTTACTTTGAGCCGGTGGCCCCGACTGCCAGGCGGACATTTGCGGCGAGCTCCCGGCCGCAGATGGATCCTCCGCGGCATGTCGGCTCGGTGTCTTCGCCTGTGTTAGCTGCTTTGTTAGCTGCTGTCGTTAGCATGTCGGGCGGCGTTGTGGCCGCCGATCGCGGGGCGATCCGCGGCTGCTCCTCCGGACCTGAGACGTCCACAGAGTTGACCGAGTGTTTCCAGCTAATTTATCCGTATGAGGCAACCCTGATCGGGCACACGGAGCCAGCTGACAGTAGCCTCTGGAGCTCCATCGCAGTACAGTTGTAAAATGGCGACCGGAAGTGGCGAGCGGAAACGACCGGAAGTTGCGTAAATACGATAAATTTCTAATCAAAACGTAAAATTAATAATTATACTTTATTTATAAAGCCATTTAAAACAACCACAGCTGCAACAAAGTGCTATACACATGAAATTAATAACTTTTAAACACACAAAAAAAAAAATAATAATATATTTTTTATTTTATTTTTTTATCATATTTTTATTAAATATGATAAAATCGTAAGTCTGAGTTGCCTTAGGTCGCAGGTGTCGTACCTCGAGAGTTTCCTTATTAGTTATTATTACTATTCATGCTTAGAAATATAATTAGTGTGTTTTGTTTGCATCCACGGATTTAATGTTTATAATTATAATTACTGTGTATTGTTTGCATTCACGGTTTTAATGTTTAGAATTATAATCAGTGTGTTTTATTTACATTTAGGGATTTAATGTTTTGGATTATATGGTGGGCTTTGGTTCGCATTTGGGGAATGTTATTACTATTAGTTATTATTATTAACAATCACTGCTTTTTTAGTTGTTTTTTTGTTGTTGTTTGTTTTTTAAAGAGTTCTTGCTCTTCCAGATTAGTGCCTATTACATATTTTAAATTTTCTTTTCATTTAGCTAGTTCTGTGGGAGTCACCTGGTACAGGTTGTGATGTGGTGCCATTTGACCGTAAGGACAAGTTTTCTAGTGACTCCTGTTGGAGTCTGCACAGTCCCTTCATCTGGGGAAGGGCCAAGTGCGAGGGGGGGTTTCTTTTTTTTTTTTTTTTTCTCTCCTGGGGTGGGGGCGGGGATTGGGAAGGATGGCAATATTTTACAACCCTTATTATGAACAACAGGTCACATGGCTGTTGATTTGAAAGCTTCCTCGACATCATCTGCTGTCAGATTCCTAAGCTGGAATGTTAAAGGTCTTAACAATCCGGTGAAACGGTCTAAAATATATTCTCATATGAAACGCCTGAATCCAGACGTAATATTCCTACAGGAAACACATTTGCAAAATTCAAATCAGGTCAGGCTTAAATATCCATGGATTGGGGAGATTTACCACTCGAGCTTCAACTCAAAAGCCAGAGGAGTTGCCATACTATTTAATAAGAATATTCATTTTACAGCATCAAAAATAATGAAGGATACAAATGGCAGATTTCTTATAATCGCGGGCTCTCTGTTCCATACCCCCGTTTTATTAGTGAACATTTATGCACCAAACTTTGATAACCCAGACTTTATAAACAATTTAGTAAGCACACTTCCATATCTTGACACTCATCTGTTAATTTTAGCTGGGGACCTGAATTGTGTTATGAACACATCATTAGATCGCTCTTCGTCTCGGCCCTGCACACAGTCTAATATGTCTAAATCTATTTTGGATTTTATGTCCCAAAATGGATATGTAGATCCATGGAGGGCACAGAATCCACTAACAAGGACCTATTCTTTTTACTCGCAGGTGCACCAATCCTATTCCCGTATAGATTATTTTTTTGTTGACAGCTCTTTAATGCAGAGAGTCACTTCTTCTGAATACTATCCGATTGTTATCTCAGACCATTCTCCTCTAAGCATTGATATAAACTTTATAAATAAACCCCGTTCTAGTCCTCGTTGGAGATTTAATAGTCTCCTGTTATCAGATGAGCCATTTAATAAATTCATCTTATCAGCAATTGACGATTTCCTAATGTTCAATAAGAGCGATACAATTTCTCCCTCACTATTATGGGAAACATTAAAAGCCTATATTCGTGGTCAGATTATTTCTTTTTCAGCTAATGTCAATAAAAATCTACGCACTAAGATATCAGAAATATCAACAAAAATTCAGAATATTGACAGGCAAAATGCCGTTAATCCGTCACACGATTTGCTGAAACAGCGACAGGATCTTCAAATGGAACTTGATCTTTTAACAACATCTGATGCGGAGCGTCTCTTAATCCGATCTCGAGCCACTTATTATGAGCATGGGGAAAAACCAAGTAGACTTTTGGCACATCAACTGAAACGAAAGGCTAGCTCTCACACAATATCGCAAATCAAGGATCGATCGGGCAACCTTGTCTCAGACCCTGTCTCCATTAGTGACACCTTTAAAAAATTCTACTGCGATCTGTATAAATCTGAACTACAAGCAGACTCAAACGAGCTACTCGCCTTTCTTCAGAATATTGACATTCCTAGGATAGACAAATTGATTTCTGACCAACTTGAGGCTCCCATTAAATTAGAAGAAATATTAGAGTCAATTAAGAATATGCAAAGTGGTAAAACACCTGGCTCGGATGGTTTCTCTGCCGAATTTTTCAAAAAATTTAAAGATAAGATAGCCCCTCTTCTTCTCGAGGTTTATAATGAGTCATTCGGGCGTGGCCTGCTACCTCCCACCTTGACTCAAGCTTCAATCTCTCTCCTGTTAAAGAAGGATAAAGATCCTACTGCTTGCGAGTCTTATAGACCCCTTTCACTCTTGAATGTGGATTTTAAGATTTTGTCCAAAATACTCGCAACTCGGCTTGAGACAGTTCTCCCTCTGATTATCTCACAAGAACAAAATGGATTCATCAAAGGTCGCCAGTTGTTTTTTAATACCCGTACAATATTGAACACAATTTTTTCAACTCATTCCCCCAAGTCTCCTGAAGTAATCATTTCTCTTGACGCCGAGAAAGCTTTTGATCGAGTAGAATGGGAGTATCTCTTTGCCGCTCTTAATAGGTTTGGTTTTGGAGAGAGGTTTGTGTCCTGGATCAAACTACTTTATACATCTCCTCAAGCATGTATTCTTACTAATTCCATCCAATCGGATTATTTTTCGGTGGGGCGTGGTACTAGACAGGGTTGCCCTCTTTCCCCCCTCTTGTTTGCGTTAGCCATTGAGCCTCTTTCTGTTGCCCTAAGATCCCTTTCTTCTTTTCACGGAATCATCCGCTCTGGCGTCGAGCTTAAACTGTCCTTATATGCAGATGACCTTCTCCTGTATGTTTCTGACCCATTATGTAGCCTTCCCCCAATTTTAAATACTCTGGAAAAATTTGGATCGTATTCCGGCTATAAAATTAATTCACTTAAAACCGAATGCTACCCAGTGAATTCATTAGCTTTAAAGCTTAAGCCTTCTGATATCCCTTTTAGGCTCAGTCCCTCGGGGTTTAGATATTTGGGAATTAATATTGCACGTACTCTGCCCTCGATGTTTTCTCAGAATTATACCCCACTAGTCTCCCAAATTGCATCAGACCTTCAGAGGTGGAACTCTCTCCCTCTTTCACTAATAGGCAGGATTAATATTATCAAAATGAATGTGCTACCTAGACTTCTGTTTTTATATCAAAACATCCCTCTGTTTCTGCCCAAACAGTTCTTCAGGTCCCTGGATCAGATGGTCTCTTCCTTTTTGTGGAATGGAAAGGCCCCCAGAATGAGACTTTCTTTATTACAACAGTTCACCACAAATGGTGGTCTTTCTCTACCCAATTTTACAATGTATTACTGGTCCTCGCATATTCATAAACTGAATTATTGGTTAAATTCACCGGATCTGATTTGGTGCAAACTTGAAGTTCAATCGATTTCTGCATCTTTTTCACCTGCCTC
>JBBPBX010038865.1:0-17235 GCA_038048925.1 Garcialebias charrua
CTGAAAAGCACAATCCACGACAACAGAGTAACAAACTGACATGGTTTTAAACAGACAAACTATGGACAATGATATACACCTGGGGAAAGACAGTGAGGATCAGGTGAGAGTGGGAGGGCCAGGAGCAGAAACCACATGAGTGAAAAATCACTGGGGAGAACTAAAAAAAACACAGGAGTGTGAAAAATGTAATAGGAATCACAGACAAAGTAGAACAAAACAGATCATGACAAGCATAGAGCACGTGTACTGTATAGTGCTATGTGTTGGCATCATATGTGCCCACACTATGGTGAAATTAGTCTGCATTGAACCCATCACACCTCGGATCCACCCAGGTGTAGCAGTTGGCAACTGTGCAAGTGCCTGGGGAGCAATTGAGGATCACCCGCTTCGAACGTTATCAACCATTAAATGGCCAATATTAGTTGTTATCATCCCCATATGTAGCGGTCAGACTGCCCCTCCTGTACCTCCTACTGGGTTTAAAGTTCCCTTATCAGTCATGTCACTCGGTGCAACATAATTGCTATGGGAATTGCGCCCCCGCGTGATTACCTGAAGGAATACAATCACGCCTTTACGGCAGGGGCGTCAGCGTCACGCCAGAGTCCCCTCCCTCTGGGTATTTAAGGTGCTGACGCCCATCCATCGTCCTCTTATTGCCCTTCACCTCGCTTAAAACCGGAACTTCCTGGGACTTCTCTGTTGTCGAATCGCTCGATTGAGGTGAGCTTGCTCCCTACACTAAGCGAGAAATTTTCCTGCGTACTGCTGGGCTTGCGAAAGCTAGTCCAGCGTTTTTCTACTTTCCTCAAAGTTTTCTTCTCTCTCCGCAGCTGCTTCGCTCGACGGCGCTAACTGCGTCATAACACTCCCTGCTAACCATTAGCAGGCTAGCCAGTGAAAGCAAGACGATGAAGGAGACGTCTTCGAACAAAAGGAAACTAGGAACGGCCTCGACGTTTCTCGTCTCCGGACATGGCTCCCGAGAAGGGAAAACGGAGGACAAAGATTCAGAAGAAAACCAGCAGGACGGCGAGCCCTCGCTCGCGCCCCTGCCCTAGCAGCTGCGGCTACTCCCTCTCGGCGACGGACGCCCACGAGGCCTGTCCTGTCTGCCTAGGGATTCTGCACGCAAGAAAAGCGCTGGAATCCCCCGACTCCTGCTCCCATTGCTGTCGGATGCCGCGGTAGTGAGGAAACGTCGCGCGGATACGTTGGCTAAATCCATGGCGAAGGTCACGGCGCTGAAGGCCGCACGCCTCACAGAGCTGCCCGCTCCCGAACGGGAGCTCGAGAACATGGACCTGGAATGCAGCGGTCAAGTCGGGGATGAGAACGTGTCGGACTCCTCGGTCCCCGTCGAGGACTCGACGCCCGAGGTGTCTGACCAAGACGCCGAGTACGGTTGCAGAGGGGAAAATGTGGATTCCTCCCAGAACCTGGCGTAAGTTCTACCGGAACCGGACGTGTCGGTCCTTGCTTTGTTCGACCTGTGCCATAGGGCGGCAGACGCCCTGCAGGTCGCGTGGCCAGACCCCACGCCTCGCCAACAGGTTACGAGACTGGCGAGAAACTACTTCTACGCGAAGCAGCAGCCGACGATGTCGCAGAAAATGCCCATTTTCCTGGACTTCTTCATGGAGCTCACACGCTCCTGGGCGGAACCCGGAGCTCCCATGACATTGCCACTATTCCGACTCCTGGATGTCATTGGAATGGAGGCAGCAGGCCTCACCAGCACACCCCAGATAGAGGAGACCCTGGTGGCTCATCTGGCCCCCGCAGCTACGGGGGCGAAGCCAGCGCTGCCCAGCAGGGCCTGCCGCGCTTCGGAGAAACAGCTTGAAAAGTGCTACAAGGCTCAGGGCCTCGCGGCTCGTGCAATGAACGCCTCGACCATGATGCAGGTGTACCTGGCAGAAAAGCTGCAGGAACTCCAGGTAACGACAAACGAACAAGCCGCAACGGAGGCCATGGAGGAGGCCCGCCACGTCTCTGACTTCGTGGTCCGCATGATAGGGACAATAGCCATCACACAAGGCAAAGCAATTGCGGAAATGGTTGTCGCCCAGCGCCATCTTTGGTTGACTTTAAGGAAATGGTTGTCGCCCAGCGCCATCTTTGGTTGACTTTAACGGACCTCCCGGAAAACCAGAGGTCCCCCTTCCTCCAGCACCCGATTGAGCCGACGGGACTCTTCGGGGGAGCCCTGGAACGCATCCAGGCCAGGTTGGAACAAAGACTCAAACAGGCAGAAGCCCTCCGCGAGGGGCTGCCTAGGAAAGGCTTTGCACCCCCCAAGGAAGACATGCGTCGCCCTCCACAGAAGAGATCTGCTGGCGACAGTGAACCTTTCTAGTATCAACCGAGGGCCTCTTCAATGACCCCATGTGGAAAGCAGATTCGGGCCTGATGAAACAGGACAAATTCATGATTTTATAGGTTTGCCCGCCCACGCGGTACGGGAACCTGACCTTTTAAGCCCAATCTCCACTTGTAAAACACTACAAGGAGCTGGTGACATGTGTGTGCGCACTAAACATGACTCGCCTACTGTATGTGTAATCAAAGCAAACACTGTTTCATGCATATACGAAAATAAAAGTACCAAAGCACAGACTGCCCTGGTTCTTGACTTGAGTCCCACTTTCATAAAACACGAACCACGTGGTCAAACTATGAACCGCAGCCAGGCTCGGATTATCAGATGGGCCAACTGGGCACAGGCCCAGGGGGCCACGCCCACCATGGGGCCCACCGCAGGGAGCCCACTGCAGTTTTGGGGAAGAAAGAAAATAAAATATCCTTAGATTTTAAATACGACAGCCACAGAGATAACCAGTAAGATCCACGCTCTTCCTGTTATTTTTATTTTTTTATTTTTTATCTTCACTGAGTTGGAAACCATAGTAACATGCCGCGCCGCTGGCCCGCCCCCTAACCGAGTTTATAAAACAGGTAGCACTGCGTTGATCGGACTGTGTGAGTTGTCGTATCTGAGAAGCAAAAATGAGTGAGAGTAAGAGAAGTGGTTTCCAAAAACGAAAGAGAAAAAGAGAAAAAGAAGAGAAGGAGACGTGTTTATTAAAAAGTATGCCATCTATTCATACATTCTTTGCAAAACGTTTGGAGGAAAATCCGGAGAAGGAAGAAGTCATTGTGGAGGATGACGTGAGCAAACTAACATGAGTCCGGAGGAGGAGGCTATTGCTAGCTGCACAACACAACCGCTTGAACCGGAGGAGGAGGCTATTGCTAGCTGCACAACACAACCGCTTGAACCTAGCTGTAGCAGCGCCGCCAGTTCAGATTGGTTTTATCGGGTGTGCGACCCAGCATTGTAGGGGACAGTCGATGAAAAGGCCCGCGCTGTCCTTATCGATCGTGGAGCTGCCAGTTTTCATAATCGGGCGGCCAGATATCCAGCTTCAACCCGTGATGGCGGTTTAGGCGGTAAAGTGCGCTGTCTTACTAATGATCTGATGTGCTGCCATCTTCCAAATGGAGAAAACGTCTCACGAGACTGGATCACATATTCACCATCCACAGGTAACATTTTCTGTTTTCCCTGCATGTTGTTTGGAACAAGGACAAATCAGTTTATTAGTGGTTTCGCTGACTGGAAACATCCCGAACGTGTGCGTGAGCATGAGAAAAGCATGCATCATTGCAACAGCATGCTAGCACTGCTTCGGCGAGCATCAGCTGCTGGAAGCGGGACTGTGAACGCAAAACTAGTGCAGCAGCTGGAGGAAGAGAAACGATACTGGCGGGAGGTGCTCAGGCGGGTTGTAGCTGTCATTCAGTTTTTAGGAGAAAGAGGCTTGCCTTTCCGTGGTGATGATGAATTACTTGGATCACCACATAATGGTAACTTTCTTGGCATTTTGGAACTTATCTCTCAGTTTGATCCCTTTCTTAGTGAGCACATGAAGAAGTTTGGACAGAAAGGCAGGGGCAGCACATCCTATCTTTCCTCCACCATATGTGAGGACTTGATTCAGCAAATGGGCGACAAAGTGAAAAGTACAATAGCTGCAGAGATACAACAAGCAAAGTACTTCTCTGTGATTGTGGACTCTACACCTGATCTGTCACATACAGATCAGCTGACATTCATTTTTAGATTTGTGAGTGAAGAAGGAAAAATTATTGAGAGGTTTATTGGCTTTGAACCAATTGAAAGTCACACAGGGGAGAGTCTGGCTGATACAGTATTGGCAATGCTTGACAGTTTAAACTTGGATATTGAAAACTGCAGAGGCCAGGCATACGACAATGCAAGTAATATGTCTGGGAGGTACAATGGACTGCAGGCTCACTTGAAGAAGAAGAATGCATTAATCCATTATGTACCTTGTGCTGCACATTCTCTCAATCTGGTTGGTGTCAACAGTATACAAAACAGCTGTCAAGATGCAAGTCATTTTTTTGACCTTGTGCAGTCCCTGTATGTTTTTTGTGCAGGTTCCACTCATAGATGGAACAGATTTTTCAATAATGCAGACATCAAGGTAGACAGGACATTAAAATCACTCTCAGCCACACGTTGGAGTTGCCGTGCAGATGCATGTAAAGCCCTTTGTGGAAATTATGCACAAATAAGGGATATACTTGAGAGCATATCATCTGATACTGGAGAGAAATCTGACACACGTAATGAGGCATCAGCACTGAGTAAAAAAATGTGCAATCTTGAGATGGCATTTATGGCACAGTTTTGGCACTGTGTCTTAAACAGATTCAAAGTAACAAGTGAATCATTACAAAAGGCAGACATTGATCTCATGACAGCCATTCGTCTATTTGAATCTTTAAAACTGTTTCTATTATCAGTTCGAGACCAGTTTGACTATTTTGAAATGTCTGCAAAGAATATTCCTGGTGTGTGCCAGTCTTATAAGGATGAACTGCAGCGGACCAAGAAACGCAAAATATTTTCAGATGAATCCACAGAACATGAAATAACACTGAAAGGTCGAGACAAATATCGGGTTGAAACATTCAGTATCATTATTGACAGTTTAGTTAACTGTTTGGAACACAGAATGAATGCTTACAGCAATATTAATGAAAAGTTTGAAGTCCTTCTGAACCTGGAATCCAAGGACTTGGCTGCTATTCGCAAACAAGCTGATGTACTCAGTGCTTTGTACCCTTCAGATTTAGATGAGAACCTGGCAGATGAAATTCTCCAGTTCAGGTTTTTCATACAGAATGAGAAGGATAAGTCTCCCCCAAAACTGCTGCAGGTCCTAATGAAACACAGTTTGCAGTCCATCTTCCCTTATGTATTTTTTTGACTCTGCCAGTTACAAATTGTGAAGGGGAACGATCATTTTCACAAATGGCAAGAATCAAAAATGAACTCAGAACAGCACAAACTCAACAACGACTCAGTGCATTGTCACTGATGGCCATTGAATCTCAACTTGTCAGAAACTTAGACTTTGATGAGGTTGTAACTGAGTTTGCTAATAGGAAGGCCAGGAAGCAACCTTTCTGAAAGCATGAGAAGAGAGGAGAAGAAAGGAGAGAATATCACAAGGCAGTAAGAAAAAGGACAAACAGAAGAAAAATTACAACAGATGTGTAAAGAGTAGATAAAACAAAATAGATTGGAATAAAGAGGAGACCTACAAGCAGACACAAAGGCAGCCAATTAAGAGTGGAAGAAACCTAAAAAATACATGCAGATGAAAAGGCAGCACAGAGACAAAACATTACAGAATCCTTAAGATAAGGACAAGTCAACAGGGAGTGAGACAAGACCCTGAAAGGCAGGAGCCATGGAAAACAGGAGAGGAGGACAAAAGACAGAGGAGAGGAGGACAAAAGACACAGGAGAGGAGGATGGAGACAGGAGCCATGAGAGACAGGAGAGGAGGACAAAAGACACAGGAGAGGAGGATGGAGACAGGAGCCATGAGAGACAGGAGAGGAAGACAAAATACAGAGGAGAGGAGGACAAAAGACACAGGAGAGGAGGATGGAGACAGGAGCCATGAGAGACAGGAGAGGAAGACAAAATACAGAGGAGAGGAGGACAAAAGACACAGGAGAGGAGGATGGAGACAGGAGCCATGAGAGACAGGAGAGGAGGACAAAAAACACAGGAGAGGAGGATGGAGACAGGAGCCATGAGAGACAGGAGAGGAGGACAAAATACAGAGGAGAGGAGGACAAAAGACACAGGAGAGGAGGATGGAGACAGGAGCCATGAGAGACAGGAGAGGAGGACAAAAGACACAGGAGAGGAGGATGGAGACAGGAGCCATGAGAGACAGGAGAGGAGGACAAAAGACACAGGAGAGGAGGATGGAGACAGGAGCCATGAGAGACAGGAGAGGAGGACAAAAGACACAGGAGAGGAGGATGGAGACAGGAGCCATGAGAGACAGGAGAGGAGGACAAAAGACACAGGAGAGGAGGATGGAGACAGGAGCCATGAGAGACAGGAGAGGAGGACAAAAGACACAGGAGAGGAGGATGGAGACAGGAGCCATGAGAGACAGGAGAGGAGGACAAAATACAGAGGAGAGGAGGACAAAAGACACAGGAGAGGAAGATGGAGACAGGAGCCATGGGAGACAGGAGAGGAGGACAAAAGACACGAGAGGAGGAGAAATGACACAGGAGAGGAGGAGAGGAGGTACGGAACAGGAGCCATAAAACAAAGATATGTGTGTGCATCTGAAAAAAAATAATTTTATGAAAACATCATAATCAATTTATTAAAAACTATTGTTTTTAATATTAGTATGACTGGTATTATGTAAAAGGAAAAGTATTTTTACTATGCATTTGTTTTTCCATCTGATACTTTAAGGTTTTTGTAAAGTTTACTTAAACGGATTGCACCTGTTTTTAACAAAACAGGAGGAAAAAAGGCAGATGCAAGCATTGGAGAGCTGAGAAGCCAAAGAACTGTACACCATGAGACATCAGAGAAGGAAAGATACAGGAAAGAAAATTTAACAGGTATGAGTGTGTGTTTGTCATTAAGTTATAGAACAGTCTAAATTGTAGTCCTGGCCTGGTGGAAAAGAGATGAAACAGCATGTATTTATGCAAGCTACACCACCCTTTGTAGTGTCCTGGTATATAATTGCTGGTGAAGATTCTCAGTCGTCCAGGACATGATAAATCAAAAAAGGTGTTCAATACAGAACATATATGGTATATATATATGGTATATATACCATATATATATGGTATATATATATATACATACCATATATATATGGTATATATATGGTATGGTATATAATTGACAATATTTCCAAAAGTCCCTTTAAAGGGGTGGAGGGTTGGGGGGGCCCTTACAGTACATTGTGCCCAGGGGCCTCTGAAGTGATAATCCAGCCCTGACCGCAGCAAGATACACGAGCTCTGCCTGAGACAGTCAGATCTCGCGATATCTTCTGTTGGGCCAACCAGCCTGCTCGAAAGAGCACGAGAAGGGTCAAAGGCCACCCCTCCCACACTCAAACATGACGAGCAGCAATTGGACATGCCTTCCAGGCTCGTGGCGCACGTGCAGGCCTGGAGGGCGTGTCTACTAAATGAATAAGTCATGGCGACGATATGTCATGGGCTCAAGTTGCAGTTCACCAGGAGACCGCCCCCCTTCACAGGGGTACTACAATCAAACATTAACCCTGCACGTGCACACGTGCTGAGGGAGGAAGTTTTGACAATGTTACAGAAGGAAGTGATAAGTTTGGTCCCGAAACGCAAACTACGCTCCGGCCACTACAGCAAGTACTTCCTGGTGCCCAAAAAGGATAATTCCCTGAGACCGATCCTGGATCTCAGGACTCTGAACAAAAGAATGAAAAAAATTAAGTTCAAGATGCTTACATTGCGGCAGGTTCTCCAATCTGTGAGACCAGGAGACTACGCTTGTACAGTGGATTTGAAAGATGCCTATTTCCATGTAGGCGTGTGGAGGAAACACAGAAAATTCCTCCGTTTTGCTTTCGAGGGAAAGGCTTATGAATTCAAAGCCTTACCCTTCGGTTTGAAGACGGCTCCTCGTACATTTACTAAATGTCTGGACGTAGCCCTGAACCCCCTTAGGAATCAAGGACTCAGGGTTATGAACTACCTGGATGACCTCCTGATTCTGGCTGGAAGCAGAATACAAGCCCAGTCACACTCCTGCAGGGTGATCTCTCACCTGGAATCTCTCAGTTTTGTCATGAACCTACAAAAGAGTGACCTAACTCCATCACGGGTTACCGTATTTCTGGGAATACAGGTCGACACCATCCAGTACAGAGCATGGCTCTCAAAGGAACGAGTTTCCTCAATTCGCCATTGCCTGACAAAATTTAAACTGGATCAGCGGGTCCCCATGAAAATGTGCCAACACCTTTTAGGCCTCTTGGCGGCAGCCATACCCTGTGTGCCACACGCATTGCTGAAAATGCAGGCCCTACAAGTATGGCTAAGCCAACAGACACAACCCACCCTGCCTGGTCGAGCAGGAAAGGTTAGAATAGATTCAGAGTGCCTGAGGGCCCTGGAACCTTGGAGAGACTTGTCTGTTTTCACAGAAGGGGTTCCGCTGGGTAGAGTGTCATCTCGTGTGGTCATCACGACGGACGCCTCAAAAACAGGATGGGGGGCAATCTGCAGAAATCAGAACGCCCGTGGCCTCTGGAATAAACAGGAAGCGAGATTACATATCAACTTCCTGGAATTGTTGGCCGTATTCCTGTCAGTAAAATACTTTTTTGGCAAGGGTCTGATTGCAGGGCAGCACATCCTGGTGAAATCAGATAACAGGACCACAGTGTCCTTCATCAACAGGGAGGGAGGGACAAGGTCCCGAGCCCTCCTCGGACTGACGCAGAAGATGCTCACGTGGTGTGCTCCGAGAATCTTGTCACTCAGGGCGACTCATGTTCCCGGTGAACTAAATTATGGAGCGGATGCCCTCTCGAGAGGGCCTCTCTTGGCGTCAGAATGGAGACTGAACCCACGGGTCATGGAACATGTCTGGTCACGATTTGGGAGAGCTTCAGTGGACTTGTTCGCTTGCAGAGCTAGCTCACAGTGTGACCTTTACTTCTCTTTGAAGGAAACAGATGCACAGTTGGGAACGGATGCTCTGGCCCATGATTTGCCAGCAGGGGTGCTGTACTATGCTTTTCCACCTGTCCCTCTGATCCAGTTGACACTGGAACGTGTACGTCAGGGAGCCCTCTCCCTGATTCTGATAGCCCCCAGGTGGCCGCAGAAACTGTGGTTCCCGGAACTGAACTCAATGTTATCAGGGACACCATGGCAATTGCCTTCTCACAGGGACCTGCTGACTCAGGCACGTGGGCAGCTTCTACACGTCCGGAGTTGTGGCGGCTTTCAGCCTGGCCTTTGAAGGGAACTGACTGAGGGCCTAAGGCTTTGATTGCTTTTCTCCAAGTCGATCAGCAACAACATACACAAGGTGTTTATGTTTGCTTGGGAGATGTTCAATGGAGGGGTTCCCCTCTCCTTTAACAGGTTTCCGACATCAGGATGGGCCCCACTTTGACAGTCCTAGTAAGTTGTCTGTTCAAGGAGCAGATGAGGGACTCGTGCATGCCCCTTGTATATATGAAAAATTTCCCCTGGGGACTTGGAAGGTTACCCTGTGCTCGAACTGGGTTTTCTACCTCCACATTGCCATCTGATTGCCAGTGGCGTAATGGTCCCTTGCTCTTTTCCTCCTGCTTCTCAAGATTTCCAGAGAAAAAAGGAGATGATGGGTAGTCACACTAGCGGAGCACGCTTATGCTGTCTCTAGTTGGTGTTTCATCTATGTGTCCAGTGGTAACATCAAGCTGATGTTTCTACATGAGGCATTTTTTCTTCCCGGACTGTGCTCTCTCCATACCTTGAAGAGAGCAGCTGGGAGATGCCTGCCATATTAAGGCAGATGTTCTCACATGCATTTTGCTGAGCATTTCAAGGGCGTGAATGAATTACGTTCCCATAGCAATTATGTTGCACCGAGTGACATGACTGATAAGGGAACTGAAAGTTATGCACCATAACTCATGTTCCCTGAAGGAAGGGAACGAGGTGCAACATACCTGGCCCTTTTCAATGCTGAAAGCTCGGTGAAGTGCATTTTGGAGGATGATGGATGGGCATCAGTGCCTTAAATACCCAGAGGGAGGGGACTCTGGCGTGACGCTGACGCCCCTGCCGTAAAGGCGTGATTGTATTCCTTCAGGTAATCGCGTGGGGGCGCAATTCCCATAGCAATTATGTTGCACCTCGTTCCCTTCCTTCAGGGAACATGAGTTATGGTGCATAACTTTCAGGTTCATTATTAGCATTGGTAGTGATAATAATAGGCTAAATTTTTAGCTTTGTTAGCGCTCATAATGGCTTCACGTGGTTAGGTTTAGAGTAAAGGGTCTGGCGTTAGGTTTAGGGTCTTTTAGGTTTAGGCACAAGGGTAAGGGGGTTAAGTTTAGGGTTGGTCCTCTGGGTCACGTGTAAGGTTAGGTTTAGGAAAAGGGTTACATAAGTTGAAAAAAAAGACACTTCCTGGTTTACCCCGGTGAGACGCTGCCAATTATCAGCAATAATAACGTACCTTTAAACCTACTAGGAGGTAGGAGGGACAGTTTCACCGGGATGATAACAACTAATAACAACCATTTAATGGACTGATAACATCCGAATCTGCTCTGAGGATTATTTGTCTTGCTCAGAGACACCATGTTGCTAATGTGAATGTGTCAATCTGCTGGGAGTTGAATAAACTTTCAGACAGACTAGATATGTTGGTTATACAGACTGTTATATTCACAGCCTCAGCACTGTTGGTGTGTTTCAGTGCATTAATGCTCAGCACACACACAAACACGCTGTGGAAACACAGACACTGTTAAGGTGACATGACAACAGACTAAACGGGTGACTTACCAAAGCTGAGGTGACAAACTCAGTTATCATCCATCCGTCCGTCCGTATGTCCGTCCATCCATCCATCCAGAAAGGGACACCCTGGACTGGTCACAAGTCCATGACAGGGCCCTCAGTTATAAGGAGCCACATTTTAAACAACATGGTCCAAGTTATGGGACATTTTCAGTCCATGCATTAACTAAAGTCAGACATCTTTTCTTGCTTGCAGTTTCCTCAACAAGAGTTTCACTGGTCTTGTTAGATGTTCTCTGTTGCTCTTTCCATATCAGAGACAAAGATGACCGAACAATGCAACCTTTTTTCTTAAAAAGAAAAAGCTTCACTTACCGTATTTTCTGGCGTGTAAGTCGCTCCTGAGTATGAGTCGCATCAGTCAAAAAAGCATAATGAAGAGGAAAAAAACAAGTAGCTTCAGCATATAAGTTGCATTACTTATGTGTCACAACTGACCTGTTGCGTTTATTATGCGTTTATTTAATGGTCAAAACATCTTCATTTCGCCTGGGCAGCGCTGCAACCGGAGCCGCTAGCTCTCCAGCATTCCTCCACCTGCACCTGCTGAGGGAAGGGAATGCGCACGGGAGGACTCGCTGTTGGAGTTCTTAGAAATTTAACAAGATTAACACTTAAAAACAATTATTTGTTTGCTCTACATTATAGCAAAGGTGTGCCTCAGTTTAACTTTTCCTTAATAAATGTACTTTAATGGTCAAGACAGCTTCATTTTGCCTGGGCAACATGGTTCGCTCCATCCATCCATCCATCGCAACTTCAAGCTCTCCAGTGTTCCTCCGCCTGCACCAGTTGAGTGAAGCGAGCGGGCACAGGAGGACTCTGTTGCAATTCTTCAAAATTTAAAGTGTCTGTCAAAAATTGCGTTATGAATATGAAAAAAAAAACATATATAAATTGCTTCAACGTATAAATCGCAGGACTGACAAATATATAAAAAAACTGCAACTTACACGCAGGAAAATACGGTAACTAGACATGAGACGTTTGCCCTATAGTTTTTTTTTCATTTTATTCATTCATTCATTTTAAAATACAAAAAAAATGTTTACAATAAAAAACACAATTAATACACAAATCAAAATGAAAAGAAGCAGAAGAAGAATAAATCTTATGCCTGCTCCTTTTTTTCTCAAAATATTTAAATCAAAACATAATATAAAATAAAAGCAATACTAAAAAAAAAATACGTCAGCTCAAACAGCAGTTTCTTAAAATTAAATTGTACATGATCATATATTTTCAAAAAACTAGTTTTAACCCTTCTCTTAAATATACACAGAGATCTGATTTTTTTAAAGTCATCCTCTAAACCATTCCATAAACTTATACCCTGGATTGAAGTACATCTCTCTTTCAAACAGGTTCGAAACCATGGCTTCATAAACAGTTCTATCCCCTTTAAAAAATAATAACTCTCTCTTTTAACAAAGTTAATTTGAATGTTAGAAGGTAATATGTTTTTGTGGGCCTTATACATAAATATTAAAATGTGATAATCGACCAATTCATAGAATTTCAAAATTTTCAATTTACAAAACAATATATGTGATGGATGAGTGTAATCTTTTCTAGTGATAATTCTTATAGCTCTTTTTTGTAAAATAAAGACCGGATTTGTGATTGTCTTACAAGCTTTACCCCAAACTTCAATACAGTAAATCAAATGAGGAAGAATTAATGTATTATATAACAAAAACAGGGCTTTGTCATTAAATAACTCCTTCACTTTATATAGTATTCCAATAGATTTTGAGATTTTTGTTCGTAAGTAATTAATGTGAGTTCTCCATGACAGCTTGTCATCAATGATGACACCTAAAAATTTCACCTCATTGACTTTACTGATCTCAATACCATTTACTTTAAGTGAAAGATCACCATCAGTCTTCACATTACTGAATATCATGTAATTTGTTTTCTCTAAATTCAATGACAGTTTGTTTTGTTGAAACCAATGTTGTATTCTTTCAAATTCTGTCTGTACTATGTTCAACATTGTGTTTATATCTTTTCCTGAATAAAAAAATGTTGTATCATCAGCAAATAAAATACATCCAAAAAGTTCTGATACATTAACTAAGTCATTCACATATAAAGTAAACAACTTAGGTCCTAGTACGGAACCTTGAGGGACTCCACATGTAATGTTACCAAACTTAGATCTTACACCATTAATTTCTACAAACTGTTTCCTATTATTCAAGTAGCTAGATACCCACTGAAGTGCATGACCTCTCAGACCGTATCTACTTAGCTTTTCTAGAAGAATACTGTGATCAATGGTGTCAAATGCCTTCTTTAAATCTACATAAACACTGACACAATGTTGGTGTCGATCAATTGCAGCTGTTATGTGTTCTATGAATTCCATAATAGCCATTGATGTGGAACTGTTAGCTCTGAACCCATACTGACTGCTACTTAAGACACTTTGTTTCTCTATAAATTGATCTAGTCTGGTAGCAAATAATCTCTCCAGGATTTTTGAAAATTGCGGTAACAATGATATTGGTCTATAATTTTCGAATACATGTTTCTCACCATTTTTAAATATTGGAATCACCTTAGCTGTTTTCATATTGTCGGGGAATATACCAGTTGAAAGTGATATAGTGTTCAATCACATAACAAATTATATTTTTTACAAGCATAATGTCCATGTCAACCCAGTCTTTTGATCTCTTATCAGCAATTTTTTTTACCATATTCAGTATTTCTTCTTTGTCAGTCTCAACAAGAAGCATACTATTGGTGCAATTTGTAACTGTGTGGTTTACAATCGCATCAGTTTTTGGTATTTTTGCTGCAAGACTTGGGCCAATATTCACAAAATATTCATTAAATCCATCCACTATTTCACTCTGGTCATACATTTCATTTCCGTCCTTTACAAAATACTTAGGAGTACATGTTCTTGTTTTCTGATTTTTCAAGACACCATTTATTATTCTCCATGTGTCTTTCATATTTCCATTACTTTTATCTAATAACTCACTATAATATTCCTTCTTGCGTTTTCTTATTATCCATACCAACTTGTTTTTGTATTTCTTATATCTGTCTTCAGTTTCTTTTGTTCTTAGTTTCAAGAAGCATGAATACAAGTTGTTCTTTTTTTTGCATGCATTTCTTAACCCTTTTGTCATCCAAGGTTTATCAATAACGCCTCGTTTTATAATTTTTTGTTGTACACAATTTTTTTCATACAGACCTACTAATATATTCATAAATACATCATATGCTCTATTCACGTCACTAACATACACATCTTTCCAATTTTGCTTTAACAAATCATTTTTTAATTTATCCAAAGATTTTTTTGACGTGTTTATCATCTTTTTCTTGTTTGTGACTATTTTTGTACTACGTTGATCGTTTTTGTAAATTGTGAAGACAGGTAAATGGTCACTTACATCTGTAGTCAGAATGCCACTTATTATGTCTTTATTTATTATGTTTGTAAAAATGTTGTCAATTGTTGTGGCGCTATGAGATGTTATTCTTGTAGGTTTTGTTATCAATGGATGAAGATTTTTGCTGTACATTGAATCTATAAATGTACCAATGTTATTTGCTTCTGTTTTGATACCCAGATCAATATTATAGACTCCACACAAAAATACTGTCTTACTTGATGCCTTTTCCAGCAACTTCATGATCCATCCATCCATCCATCCATCCATCTTCTTCCGCTTATCCGGGGTCGGGTCGCGGGGGTAGCAGCCTAAGTAGGGAGGCCCAGACTTCCCTCTCCCCAGCCACTTGGAGCAGCTCCTCCGGGGGAATCCCAAGGCGTTCCCAGGCCAGCCGAGAAACATAGTCCCTCCAGCGCGTCCTGGGTCTTCCTCTGGGTCTCCTCCCGGTGGGACATGCCCGGAACACCTCACCAGGGAGGCGTCCAGGAGGCATCCTAACCAGATGCCCGAGCCACCTCAACTGGCTCCTCTCGATGTGGAGAAGCAGCGGCTCTACTCCGAGTCCCTCCCGGATGACTGAGCTTCTCACCCTATCTCTAAGGGAGAGTCCAGCCACCCTGCGGAGAAAACTCATTTCAGCCGCTTGTATCCGAGATCTTGTTCTTTCGGTCATAACCCAAAGCTCATGACCATAGATGAGGGTGGGAACGTAGATCGATCGGTAAATTGAGAGCTTTGCCTTTTGACTCAGCTCTCTCTTCACCACGACAGACCGGTACAGCGCCCGCTTCACTGCGGACGCTGCACCTATCCGCCTATCGATCTCACGCTCCAGTTTTCCCTCATTCGTGAACAAGATCCCGAGATACTTAAACTCCTCCACTTGGGGCAGGACCTCCTCCCCGACCCGGAGAGGGCATGCTACCCTTTTCCGGCTCAAGACCATGGCCTCGGATTTGGAGGAACTGATCCTCATCCCGGCCGCATCACACTCGGCTGCAAACCGCTCCAGTGAAAGTTGTAAATCACGAACTGATGAAGCCAGTAGGACCACATCATCTGCAAAAAACAGAGAAGCGATTCTAAGGTCACCAAAACGGATCCTCTCAACACCTTGGCTGCGCCTAGAAATTCTGTCCATAAAAGTTATGAACAGAATCGGTGACAAAGGGAGGCGGGGGACATGGAGTCCGAGTGGGCCGTGTTCCGCGCCTCTATTGTCGAGGCAGCTTATCGGAGCTGTGGCCGCAAGGTTGTTGGTGCCTGTCGTGGTGGCAACCCTCGAACCCGGTGGTGGACACCGGCAGTGAGGGATGCTGTCAGGCTGAAGAAGGAGTCCTATTGGGCCTTTTTGGCTTGTGGGACCCCGGAAGCAGCTGATAGGTACCGGCAGTCCAAGCGGCATGCGGCTCGGGTGGTTGCTGAGGCAAAAACTCGGGCGTGGGAGGAGTTCGGAGAGGCCATGGAGAATGACTTCCGTACGGCTTCGAGGCGATTCTGGTCCACCATCCGGCGTCTCAGGGGGGGAAAGAGGTACGAGACCAACACCATTTATGGTGGAGGTGGCGTGCTGCTGACCTCAACTCGGGATGTTGTGAGTCGGTGGGCGGAATACTTCGAAGACCTCCTCAATCCTACTGGCACGTCTTCCACTGAGGAAGCAGAGCCTGGGGACTTTGGGTCGGGTTCTCCGATCTCTGGTGCTGAGGTCGCCGAGGTGGTTAAAAAGCTCCGCGGTGGCAAGGCTCCGGGGGTGGATGAGATTCGCCCGGAGTTCCTTAGGGCTCTGGATGTTGTAGGGTTGTGTTGGCTTACGCGACTCTGCAATATCGCGTGGACATCGGGGGCAGTTCCCTTGGATTGGCAGACTGGGGTGGTGGTTCCCCTATTTAAAAAGGGGGACCGTAGGGTGTGTTCCAACTATAGGGGGATCACACTCTTAAGCCTCCCTGGTAAGGTCTATTCAGGGGTTCTGGAGAGGAGGGTCCGTCGGATAGTCGAACCTCGGATTCAGGAGGAGCAGTGTGGTTTTCGTCCTGGTCGTGGAACACTGGACCAGCTCTACACCCTCAGCAGGGTCCTGGAGGGTGCGTGGGAGTTTGCCCAACCAGTTTACATGTGCTTTGTGGACTTGGAGAAGGCATTCGACCGCGTCCCTCGGGGGGTTCTGTGGGGGGTACTCCGGGAGTATGGGGTACCAGGCCCTTTGATAAGGGCTGTTAGGTCCCTGTACGACCGGTGTCAGAGCTTGGTCCGCATTGCCGGCAGTAAGTCAGGCTCGTTTCCGGTGATCAGTGAATAGCTCTATATCTGAGTCTGGTGGTCGATATACACAACTTATTAATATATTTTTTGAATTGCTATTTTGTATTTCAATTGTTATTATTTCAATAATATTATCTACTACTACTGACATTTCATTATTTTTTTTTACAGTTGATTTCTTTATTAACATATATAGCTACTCCACCTCCTCTTCCTTTGATTCTGTTCATATGGTAAAATTCGTAGTCATCAATATACACGTCATTCATATTTCCTTCTTTAAGCCATGTTTCCGTGAGTGCTATTATATTAAAGTTCCTATGTAATTGTTTTAAATAATCAATTATTTTACATAAATTTGCATTTATACTTCTACTATTTATGTGAATAATAGAAAGGTCATTTGTTGTTGTTTTTATATTATTAAATTGTTCTTCATTATAATACTCACAGTCATTGTTCCTTGAAAAGAAATTGAAATCAATTTGGTCATCTAAATCATATATTTTGTAATCTGAGTCATTCATATATATTCATAGTTTTTTCATTCTCTTTTCTTGTCCACTTATTTTATTACAATAGGCTTAGTCATTTTACTTGTAAA
>JBBPBX010038866.1:0-30175 GCA_038048925.1 Garcialebias charrua
TTACTATTATTATTATTATTGAGCCAATTTACGCAGTTTCTGGCAGTTGTTTCCGCCAGTTTTCAGCAGTGCCCGCCAGCTTCGGTTAGCTCCGGCCTCGACAGCCGGCTTTGGATGGACCGTGTGTCAGATCAGAGGTTGCCTCATACGAATAAATGTGCCTGGAAACGCTCTGTGAATTCTGTGGACGTCTCAGGCCCGGAGCAGCAGCTACCGATCGCTCCGCCGCACCGAGCTAACATGCTAAAACGCGGAGAAACAGCTGCGGCAGTCTTTTGGAGGGGCTAACATGCTAACGCCAAACCCACTGGGGACATGGAGCCGACGGGCGGCGGAGAGGCCTTCTGCGGCCGGGAGCTCGCCTCGATGTCCGCCTGGCAGCCTCAGATGTTGGATGGACACCAAGCTAACATGCTAAAACGCAGGGAAACAGCTGCGCCAGCCTTTTGGAGAGGATAACATGCTAACGGGCGCAGATATTGGAGGGGCTAACATGCTAACGCGGCGCAGCTTGTTGGATGGACACCGCGGAGAAATGGCTCCCAGTAAGTTAACTCTTTTTCCCTTCATTATGGCTCCAAATGTATGGAGTTAACATGCTAACAGTCCTTCCTGTAAACAGTTTGGACTGCGTGAAGCAGCACAAAGCTGCAGAGCTTGGAGGTTCAACGAGCTAACATGCAAAAAGACGGAGACAGGCTTGACCAGCTCAACGTAAGAAATTAACTATTTATTATGGTAAATGTACTGTATGTGTTTTTGGATAATTATGTAGGGTACAGTACTGTGTTAGGATAGGCGAAGTGCTTGGTAACTTGGTAACTGTACAGTACATGTACGTGTATAAGTGGCGGCTCGTGTGTTTTCCGACTTACGGCGATTTTCGGAACTCGTTCGTAAGTCGAGGATCACCTGTATGAATAAATAAATAAATATATATATATATATATATATATATATATAAACTGTATATACTGTATATGTATGTATGCATGTATGTATGTATGTATATTTCCTACACTATTGCAATATTCAAAATGTTTCTAAACTCTAAATGCTCTAAAAGAGCACAAAATGTTATGATTTCAGCTCCCTGCCTCCTCTTCTCTTTGCCACCTGCAAGCACTCTTGTCCACGCCCACCTCTCCACTCTGCATGGAGATCAGCTGATCAGCTGCAGCAGGAAGTTTATCCTGCAGTATGGTCTGCACAAAGCTGGAGGGGGAAGCTTTTTCTGCATCTCTGGGCTACACAAAGGTGCAGCAGGTGCTAAATAATGTAAAATAATTTATTTAAAATAAAAATTCCATGCCAATTGTGTGGCTTATTAATCAATCAGACTGTTGTGTGTCATGTCCAATCTTATTTAGAAAAACCACAATAGAGCGAGTCTGCGATAAATGAACCGCTAAGTAGCGAGGGACTAGTGTACAGTGCTTTACAATTACGGGTCAAGTACTCGGTCAAGTGTCAAATACAGAACTGTTGACAAGATCCATTGGAATACATACCTGAATCTGAAGTGATCAACAACTTAAGTGAGCTGGTTTTGCTTAAGAAAAGCAAAACCAGAACCACAAGAAAAAGAAAAAGTGTGTGTGTTATCTCATTCTCTTATAACCTTACTCTCATAGACTGCTCTTTGAATTGAGAAAGCCCTTTGGATGAAGGGCGAAACGTCTTCTGTTACAAATAAAGTCCAGCTGTTTCTGTATTGAACGCCTTTTTTTTATTTAAGAAAAGCTCTCGCTCAAGGTGGATGCTTTCTCCTCTCCCTCTCCTATTCTCTTTTTCCTCCTGCTTTTTGCTCTGTGTGCGTTTTTCGGAGCTCCTTGTACACATCTTCCGAACGAAAAATACTGTTATGGATCTGGTGAGCTGGACTTTCAATGCAATCAACAAAATCTTTTCAACAAAACGACAGGGTCCTGGGAAGTCCTTGTGTCCTGCCGAGACTCAAGCTGCAGGATACATCAGGAATCTGTAGGGAGTTTGGCAGCTGATGTGTCTTTCTGTTCTGTCTCAGGATGATGCTGAGGACGTTTATATAATTGAGTTCATAATGGCAGGCTTTCTGCTTTTGGGCATCTGCAGGTGTCCTGATGTTATTGACTTTTGAAGAAGACATCTGCATCGGCCATGACAAAACTGTCAAGTCTGCGTGAAGGTTTGGTTCGTGCTACGAATACTCAGAATCAGCTGGTTTACAAGCTAAACCGTAAGATGGAAGCAATTTGTGAGAATCACAGGTCATCTGCGTCTTCTAGGACTCACCAGTATGTTGCAGTCGACCTTGAAGAAGGCTCAGCACGGATCAGTGGAATGCCCGTAAATTTGGCCATTTGGGATCTGGAACGTAGCAGCAGGACTCAAGGCTGACAAGGAAAAAAAGAAACAGTCTGCCTGAAGAAAAGTCAACAATTGTGGCTCATCTGAGTCCGACTCCCACGTTTGGCCTCGGATGCGGGCCGACTATCAAATTTCTCCTGGGATATGGATAAGCTAAGGAAAAAGCTTAGTCTAACACAACCCCCCACCCCCACCCCCGAGAACTTCTGTGCAGGTTTATCAGAATACCGGCTTAACAACAACATCTCATCAGGATTATGGACTAGCTGAAAGTGCTTCATGGACAAATCTCAACGTCTTGACGTCAAATGCATATGTAATTGTGTTTATAAACGTGCTTGCTGGTAGAGTTTTTTGATGTCTCAAATCGTGTCCTGATATGACAAGATGTGAAGAGATATTTTTTGTAATACCACTATCCATCCTCATGGCCTTTTACCTTTTTCTATCTAAAAAAGTATTCTGATAAAGGATAAGAGGTCTCTTGTAATGGTGTGATCACACCGAACAGCGTTTCAACGGCAGGAGCGTCCAGCTTACATGCAAAGTCAATGGGGGACGCGCTTCCAGCCGCGTCTTGGCGTCGGGCGTCACGTCACGTGCGTGTTGAGCGTGCTGGAAAGCGTTTTTCCATGCACGTGAACCCGCGTCAGCCTCCAAAGCACGCATTCACCATGCTGAAGATTTCGCGGTTCAAACGTTCAAACGCCGTTCAACTCTCCCTGATTGGTTGATCAGGGAGAGTCGGGGGGAGAAGAGAGGGGGTCAGGGGGAGAGGGGGAGAGTCCCTATGTGACGCGGAAACGATTGCGCAACTACGTGACGTATTGTTTGTGGGACACAGAAAAAACCCGCGGAGTCATGGACTATGGAAGAGAAACTCATTGTAGCTGTGTGTTCGCGACAATTCCTTCACGACCAGTCAAGTCTGCTCCACAGAGACAGAGATAAAAAGCTCCTCGCCTGGCGGAGTGCAGTGAGGACTCGGTATACCGGTAAGCTCCTCCCACACACCCAGCAGCAGTTTCGCGTTCAGGTCTGGACACCAAGTGCGTCCACTTGCGTGCGTGACGAGCTTTTTGGAAGTTGAAACGCTGTTCGGTGTGATCACACCATTACAGCAGCAACGTGCACTCCACAGATCTTTCGGACGACTGTATGAACATAATCTCACTGTATCCCGGACCGGTACAATGATAATAAAGCTTATTCTGATTCAAAATACATAATCTGTGTGTGAAACATTGATTTTATTTTATTTTTTTACCAAATTTGATACACTTTTTTGTTTTATAGTATATTTTGACACAAACACAGACTGAAATCAAAACTTAGAACCTTCAACAAACTAAGATTATGACTCATTATCACCATCAAGTTTTGTTTCTGTACAGAACAACTGATTTTAAAGTTGTACTACTACAATGACGACGACGACGACGACGACGACGACGACGACGACGACGACGACGACGACAATAATAGAAATAAGTCAAACAACTTGATAAAAATTTTACTTGGTTTTACACGTGAATCCACAGCTGATCATTAAATAGTTTCTTGTTTAGAGTTGAATGATTTATAGGATCAATAAACATTTTCTCATAACTTTTCAGCCTGACAGCTCAGGTAGAAGAGGAGACAAGTCACATTATATCAGAAATATTATCAGAAACATAAATAAAAAAGACAATTCTAGCAACACACACACAAAAAAAAAAACATTTATGAGCTGTAGCTGTTAGCAGTAGCCTCAATTAGCTTGAGGTGTCAACTCTACCCACAACGCATATTTGTCCATTTCCTTGGCTTCCATGGTTTCTTCATTTCCATGTACAACTTCTGTAAACCACTTTCATTGAACCACATACAACAAATAGGGGATGAAAGACTGAAGTAGACAATTTCTAACAGCCCAACAAAATGTTCCAAATAAATTGGTGACTGAATGAATGAACAGTTTCAAACACAGCACTGGTGATGTTTTTTTCAGAGCACAAACTGATTGTCACGTGCAAACAAATCATATTCAACCTCTTCATACAAATTGTTTTTACTATCTTACCATAACTTATTAAAAGTCCAGCCAAGTTCAGTTTGGTCAACTTCTGGCTTCAAATATCAAACTATGAAGAATATTAATGACATAATAGATTTCCAAATATTTGATCAAATGAGCCCATTAACAGCTCCAACTTCTCATCCTTGTTAATGTGTTCCAGCAGGTTTTAGAGTGATTTGAAACACATCTTATAAGGGTATGTTTATGAATTATGTACTATTGCTTTATAAATAACTTTGTAAACACTTTAAGAAGCCTTAATAAGCATTTATAAAACATTGTTACATCCATCCATCATCCTCTTCTTCTGGAGTCAGTTCGTGTGGGCAGCAGCTTGAGCAGGGAGGTCAAGACATCTCTTTCTATAGCCATCTCCTTTAGTTCTTCTGAGGGGACTCCAAGGGGTTCCCAGGCCAACAGAGAGACAGTCAGCATGTCCTGGGTCTTCCCTGGGGTCTCCTCCCAGTCGGACATGCCTGGAGCACTTCCTTAAGGAGGTCCCGAGGGGGCATTTTACCAGATGCCTGAACCACCTCAACATGGCTCCTCTCAACGTAGAGGAGCTGCAGCTGAGATTCTTCATAAAATATTATTTCAATTTGTGAGAAAATTCACACCATCCTTCCTACTACTGCCTCTGATTGCCTGTTAGATGGGAGAGCTTTAGAAACATCACTAGAACCTGATTTGTGTTTGGACTGTTTTAGTCCTGTTGAGCTCTCCAATTGTCAAAAACAATAGCTTCATCCAAACCATCATCAACATGTCTGCTAGATCCCATCCTGTTTAAAGAAGGTTTCCCCTAATTAATATCCCCATTTTGGATTTGATTAATTTGTCTCTAATGAATGTTACGTACCACAGCACTTTAAGGTTGCTGTAATTAAACATCTACTTAAGAAACCTGACCTTGATTCAAGACCAATTCTGTTTTAGTATTACACCCTGTTTTACAGCACCCTGATTTATTGTTTTATACACTACAGGTAGTCCTCGAGTTACAGAGTTCCGTTCCTATGCTCCGTCGTATCTCGAATTTCGACGTAACTCGAAACATACGTCCAAACTGCACCGTATATGTACAGTACTGTATTTTACCAAGCACTTAGCCTATCCTAACACAGTACCCTACATAATTATCAAAAAACACATACATTAGAGCCATAATGAAGGGGGAAAAAAAGAGTTAATTTCCAATAATGGTCCAACAAGTTTTGTTTTTTGAATGTCCAGAGGACCAGACTTAGCTTTTTTAGAGAGTACAGGGCAAGCTGTAGCCTTCGCAGCTACCGCAGCTAAACCGGAAACTGCCGGAAACGGCTTCGAAATAAAAAAATTCAAAATATAAAAAAATAATAATTTAATGGAGATGCGTGTCGTAACCCCAAAACGCCGTGAGTCGAGGCCGTCGTAAGTCGAGGACTACCTGTACTCTTATTTTTACTGGATCCATAACGTGTTTTTTGTTTTTCCTTCTATAGTAAGTACATCTGAAGTCACCTGAACTTGTCATTCGGTTTGTTTCTCCTTCCTGTCCTCTCAAACTCCAGCCGGTTGAAGCAGACGGCCACTCGTCCTGATTCAAGGTCAAGGTGTCTTTAGTGTCATTCACATCACATGTGGTACATGAAGTGGAACAAAACTATGTACTCAGGGTCCCAGTTACATCCAACAAAAATACAAATTGTAAAGAAAAACGGTAATAAGAGCTAAAAAATGTGCTAAACTAAGAATATACTAAGCATTTAGTGCAAAACAATGCGCCAAACAACAGCAGCATGAACATGAGTCTGTGTGAGCAGATGAGGACGAATGAACACAGCAACATGAAATGAATAAGCATGAGATCAGCATCATGGACAGTCTACACATATCAACAAACAAGTGGCATCACATTTTTTTCACTGTAATTTTAACAGTGATAATCCTGACGAGATTTGTGAGTCTATCTCAGGGTAGAAGCTGTTCCTCAGCCTAGTGGTTCTACACTTAATGCTCATTAACCTCCTGCCTGAGGGGAGCAGGGCAAAAAGTGTGTGTGCTGGGTGAGTGGGGTCCTTCATGATGCAGGTAGCCCTCTGCATCTGGAGGTGTAGATGTCTGATGGTGGGGAGGCTGACTCCAACAGACTTCTGTGCAGCCTTCACCACTCTCTGCAAATCTTTTCTTTCTGAGTCAGGTTCTGCGAGACAACTTCTGTTGTGACTTAGTTCTGTATAAATAAACTGAATTGAATTAAACTGCTCACACACAAGGAACTCACTGACAAATGTTGGACTTTTTAAATCTTATTTATGAAGAAAACAGGTGGAAACATCGAGTACAAATATACAAATACTGTATTGGCTCAGTATTTGGCAAGAAATGAGCCAGTCTTGTTAAGATGATGAGTTGTTATTCCTTATTAATGATTTGCTAAGTCTTTACAGCTCATTTATTTACAATATTTTAACCTATTTATTAGTAATTCAGAAGGGTATCCTTATTGTGAGGTGGCATCATATTATTGTGCTTTGAATTGTGTTTTCTTTTGTCTTATTTTTGCCATTAAATCCAAACTCTTTATGTTGCCGCCCCGATCGATCACCGCACTAAGGATGTTATCAATATTTGAAAGCTTGATTAACTCCAACGCTTCCATAACAGTCCTCTCGCGTTTATCCTCTCTTGAATTTTTAATTAACGCTTGCTTAATTAGTTCGAGATCGTTTGGGAGTGAGATACTTTGTTTTAAAAAAAAGGAGGAGGAGGAGGAAGGAGGAGGGAAGGAAATTAACATAAAAATCTCTGCTGATAAATTGATATATTATCAGGAAAGAAATGTTGTAGAGAATTTCTGAGCGGAACGACTCATAAACAGACATCCATCAGGAGGAGACAGCTCGAGACAACGTGTTAAGTCTCTGGCAGCGCAGCTATAATTTAATTATTTAATGACTATACTATTCTAATTTCTTCAAATAATGAGGATATAAATTCTTTCTGCCTGAATCGCTCATAGACAATCAGAACGATTTATAACGTGCAGCATAAACAGGAAACCAATTTCCTCAGGTGACAAAGTGTTTTTGCTTGAGAGCCACGCGTGCTCTGTGGGCCTTAAACCCACTCAAATCAGCCTCCCATTGCTGGATGGAAAAAAAGTCACTCTTTCAAACAAAAACCTTCACATACGTGCAACTGATGACTGAAATTCCTGTATACAGTACTTGTGTAGCAACTAATCCTTAATGCAGGTATAGTCTAGCATGTAAACCACTGAATGAATAAAAGGCATTTTAATTAGAGTGATTAGTTAAAGCTGCAGTATGTAGCTTTTTTTATGAACATATTTCTTCACTCTGTCACTACCTCCTGACAGACTGATGTTAGCCAGGTAATCTCTGAAAAAAAATAAAAAAAAATATTGTCCCCTTGCTTCTCCAGGTGGTAAATAAGCATTTCTAAAAAGAAAAGGTGACCCGCCATTTTCCAGCCAATAAAAACAGAGTTTGTAACCAGCCAATAAAAACAGAGCTTGAATTTGAATCAGCCAATAAAAACAGAGCTTGAATTTGAAATTCAACAGACCACAAGGGGGCAGAGCCACATATGGCTCTGAGGGGGAGGGATCAGAATGCTTTGCCTGTTGAAAATATTTCTAACTGCTGCAGTTCTACAGAAACTGCATACTGAACCTTTAAGGAATCAATGAGCTGGCACTTGCAGAGCTCACAGGGAGACCTGAGATCAGCTAATGGAGCAGCAGATTACTTAAAAAAGTTTTTTTTTTCTTGTCTAGTTCCTGCAGGTGTAACTTCCACTTTTATGAAAGTTTGGGATGATAAAAAAAAAAGATCCAGTGGAAGTAGCTATGTGTTCCTTTTAGGTTTCTTATGGTGCATTTGACTAACAGATGAAGGTTTTATTTTTATTTTAGAGAAGCCTGAATTGTGATTTATTTTTCTACACAGGTCACACTCTCGTATCCAGCGTGTTAAGAAGTCTCTTTGCATATAAACTAGTATATATGGTGTGTGTGTGTGTGTAGTGGCTGCTGCCAGCTGTTATTGCAGCCTCTGGGTTGTTTGGTTGAAAGTGAGAGTGTGATTTCCCCCAGACCCTGCTCTCCGGGGACTCCTGGCTCCCCCACTGCCATCTCCCTACAACCCCAACAGTTAAACGGACAGGTCACTGATACAAACACACACACACATGCACATACACACTCTCCCTGCTTGCCTTTCAATCTCCCCTCCTTAGATGGGCCCTCACTGCCACATAAAGGCCACATTTCCCTGGTCATTACTGGCGAGTCAGAGCAAATATCTCACCTCACTGTATGCGCAGTAATCAAATCAAACCTGGAATTACCATCGTTAGAAATGCTGCAGGAGGCAAATTGTACGGAAGCAACCTTGTGAATAACAGCGGCAGTGCGAGTTTGTAGGGATAAATCGGATTCCACCCTTCAGCCGCGCGCCGTAATAAGCCGCCGGCATTGTTTAAACGACCCAAATGAAATTGATGCCGATTCACCAAGCATGAATGACAGCTCACATGAAGATGTGAGCTTCAAGTGAGGGATGGGTGTCTGTGCACGTTTTTTTTTTTTGCTTGTGTGTCGGCACGGTGGCCCCATGAATGGGCTGTTTAACAGTGGTATTAATAATCTCCATGATCTATGAGCTCGTCTGGTGTCAGTCAGCCATTAGAGAGACAGACTCGTTGTGTTCTCCACACCTCGTTTCCTCCCCCTCGCCCGTGTCAGCCCCCCAAAATAATTGTGTGTTAATGGGTGAAGAGGAGGAGGGTGTGCGTGATGGGGATTAGAGCTCAGGGAAGGAGGGAGGGATTATCAGGGAGATGGGTCACTGCCAACAGAGGAGATGATTAGGCGCAATTGCTGACCCTTTCCTGCACGGAAAACGGAGACGTGTGCTCATAATTGTAGGTCAAACGCTGGATAAGAACGAGACAAACACAATGCAGCGTCAAAAGCCCGGCATTCCTTGGAGGGTTTTTCATCACCCATGACTTTTGACACCAGAGTTTAGAAAAAGAGCATTAATAAGGAATTCAATTTATAACGCGCTTTTCATTAGTGAAAATCTCAAAGCGCTACACACATTGAATGCTACACACATTCATACACCGGTAGCGGCAGACTACCATGCAAGGTGCTTTCCAGTCCTACCGGGAGCAACTCGGGGTTAAGTGTCTTGCCCAAGGACACAACGACACATGGTGTGGGGAACCGGGATTCGAACCGCCAACCTTCCGATCGGGGGACGACTGCCATTACCACTACGCCACGGCCGCCCCCATTATAGGATGAAAGACGAAGGAGTTATATATATTAGTCACATCTTGAAAACAACGTGTTCATAGTCCTGCAGCGTTGTGATGTCCAGCATGAGCTGTTTGTGCATGACTGAGCGGAACTCGCAGGTCTGAACACATCACACCAGTTCTGTCCTCCCTTCACTGGCTCCCTTTGCGGTCCAGAATAGTCTTTAAGATTCTTCTGTTAACCTTCAAATGCCTAAATGGCCTCGCACCCCTTTACCTCTCCGAGCTACTGGAACCATACGCTCCCTCCCGGGCCCTGAGATCATCCGATCAGCTGCTTTTGGCTGTTCCTAAAACAAGACTGAAGCTCAGAGGAGCATTTTCAGCCATGGGCCCCAAACTCTGGAACAACCTGCCCCCCAACATCAGACAGGCCACCTCCCTTCTTCAGTTCAAATCTCTGCTAAAATCTCATCTGTTCTCGCAGGCATTTCTCACAGTGTGTGTTGATTTAGTGTTTTCATTTGTTTTTTGGTTTGTTTTTTGTTCTGTGCTTCTACGTTTTAAATGATTTTATTAATTCTTCAATATTATCATTAGTGTTTGGTATTTTTCAAATTAATTTGACTCCCATTGTTGTTGTTAAGCACTTTGAGAACAGTTTCTGCTTTAAATGTGCTCTACAAATAAAGTTGACTTGACTTGACTGTCGGCTACTACCAAGCCTAACTTTAGCTTTGTATAAATTAAATTAAATTCAAAGTCAAAATAGAAGTTTATTTATCTGTCATTCGCATCACACGTGGTACATGTGGTGGAACAAATGTGTGTACACAGGGTTCCAGTTACATCCAACAAAAGTATAAATTGTAAAGAAAAACAGTAATAAGATCTAAGATGTGATTTAAGAAACACTGTATGTTAAACTAAATCCCCTCAGGTATAGTTATTTTTATGTTTTCTAAGTTCAGTCGGCTTGACAACCATTTTGAATCTGGATAAACCCAAATGTAATTCAGTCATAGATGCAGAGATTTCTTCCTGAATGCTTTTATTAAAATTTGTCCACAGGTCGATAAGGTATTTTTCTAACAATACAAACAAATAAACATGCTCGGAGACACAAGCAAAAACAATATCGCTCCTCCACCTTCAGTGGAGGGCAGTAACAATCTTTTTAGGCAAATCAGTTTGAAGTGGTTGATGTAAAGCTCTAATAAAGGAGCCTAAAGTCATTTCCAGGTCCTAATCTGGGAGGAATGAGCCATGACAGGAAGAAAGAAGTAAAAGAAAACACACTGACTGGTTTCCACAGACCCTGGTTCAACTCTACCTCCCTCCCTCTTCCTCATTTCCTTTCCTCTTTTCCAACCCATCCTTCTCACCGATTCCATCCCACAAAACAAAGTTGCCTGGCACTGACGGGACCCTCGAGGCCATCGGCGAGTGAAGAGGGAAGTCACCCCCAACTATAGAAGAAGAGGTAAGAAACTAAAGAAAAATAGAAAGGGGGAAACGTGTGGGGAGTGGGGAGACTGGAGCGTTTCTAATTTAAATAAACCCTCTGGCAGACTGAAACTGGCAGCAAGCTTCCCCTTTTGCTCACAAGGAAAAAGAGGGAGAGGAAAGAATAAAGGGGGAGAGAGGAGAAGGATATAGAGACATCTTCATGCAGGTTTGCTTATTCGCATGGGAGACTTTGAGGCCAGAGGACGGGGGATGAGGGACTATAGGGACTGAAGCGGAATGAGATGGAGGGGACACAAATAATGGAGGGAAAAACAGACAAGATGGCTAAGAAACGGGAGGAAAGAGCGGTGAAAGTCAGTTAATGGAGAAATGTGTGTGTGTAGAGGTGAAGGTGTAGAAAGAGTCCTTCCATCGACCTCCTGGAAACAAAGAGGAAAAGATGGTGGTGGTGGTGGGGGGGTCTCATTAGAGAGGTCTGATCAGTCTTGTCTCTTCAAAACTTAGCTGAAGTTTGATTGACAGCTTGCTGCTTCAGTTCGTTCTGTCCACAACCGTCTTCTCCGTCACACTGTCTCCCCCTGTCTGTCCCTGAGGCTCGTCACAGCAGCAGGGTCTGCCATGGAGAGAGGAGAGAGGAGAGAGAGAGGAGAGAGAGGAGAGGATAAGAGAGGAGAGGAGAGAGGAGAAGAGATGAGGAGAGAGGAGAAGAGGAGAGAGGAGAGGAGAAGAGAGAGGAGAAGAGAGGAGAGAGGAGAAGAGAGGAGAGGAGAAGAGAGAGGGGAGAAGAGAGAGGGGAGAAGAGAGAGGAGAGGAGAAGAGAGAAGAGAGGAGAGGAGAAGAGAGAGGGGAGAAGAGAGAGGGGAGAAGAGAGAGGAGAGGAGAAGAGAGGAGAGGAGAAGAGAGGAGAGAGGAGAAGAGAGAGGAGGAGAGAGGAGAAGAGAAGAGAGGAGAGAGGAGAAGAGAGAGGAGAAGAGAGGAGAGAGGAGAGAGGAGAAGAGAGGAGAGGAGAAGAGAGAGGGGAGAAGAGAGAGGGGAGAAGAGAGAGGAGAGGAGAAGAGAGGAGAAGAGAAGAGAGAGGGGAGAAGAGAGAGGGGAGAAGAGGAGAGGAGAAGAGAGGAGAGGAGAAGAGAGGAGAAGAGGAGGAGAGAGGAGAGAAGAGAGAGATGAGAGAAGAGGAGAGAAGAAAAGAAGGAGAAGAGAGAGGAGAGGAGAGAAGAGGAGAGAGAGGTGAGGAGAAGAGAGAGGAGAGAAAAGAAGAGGAGAGAAGAGAGAGGAGATGAGAGAATAGAGGAGAGGAGGAGAAAGAGAAGAGAGGAGAAGAGAGAGGAAAGAAGAGGAGAGAGGTGAGGAGAGGAAAGGACAGAGGAGAGGAAAGGATGGGGGGGGAGTGGGTAGGAGAGGGGAGGAAATGAGAAGAAAGAAGAGGAGGGGAAAGGAGAGGAAGGGAGAGGAGAGAAAAGACGAGGGGAGGAGAGGAAAGATGAGAGGAGAGGAGAGGAAAAGACGAGGGAGGAAAGGAGAGGAAGGGCAAGGGGAGGGAAGGAGGGGAGAGGAAAGAAGAGGGGGAGGAGAGGAAAGGGGGGAAGAGGAAATGAGAGGAGGGGGCAGGAGAGGAAAGACGAGCGGAGAGGAAAGGAGAGGAAAGGAGGAAACACTGGCTTTAATATTAAAAGTCCAGTTTATCTGGAAGAAATGCCAGAAATCATCCAGCACCTTGTATGAGATTATGAGCTCATGTCTTGAAACAACTGTTCTCATCCAGGTCAAACTTTCTGACAGCTTAACTCAAATTCCACCAACGGCTCGTGAGATATTTTGCTCAGCGACAGTCAGCGCTGATTCCAACAGTGAAATCTGAAGTTTTACACTCAGATCTCGGGTGTTGTAAAATCATTGAGGCGTAGCTATTTTTTGTGTCTACAAAGAATGCTACCATTTGGATTAGGGTTGTCAACATTTATTGATTACTTTATGAAAATTAAACCATTCAGTGGATCTTGAGATATTTTGCTAACAGTGCAAACTAACACACACACACACGTGAAAAAAATCATTTTCATCTTCAGTGGCAGGAGACAAACAGTGCTGAATAACAGAGGAAGCATTTTGTTCCTCTGCTGTCAGACGAAACACAACTGAAACATTTGAGCAGAGACGCAGGAAACACTAATAAATGCTGTGAAGTATAACACAAGGGATGAGAGCTCTTCCTAATATGTTGGGAACATTTCTCTCAGGTGATCATTTTATTAAAATATAAGATATCAGCTTAAAGCTGACTCATGAATCCCTAACCAGAAAAAAATCACTGCAACGCTGCTTTAAGTGGTGATATGTGACTCAGTGCTGATTATCCATGCTGCTGATCTCTTGCCTTTAAGCTGTTATATTCATACCCATCTGCTCACAACAGACTCATGTTCAGGCTGCTGTTTAATACACTGTATTATATTATTATTGTTTGCCATACTGTATATCTTAGATCCTTTTTCTTTTTTTATACTTTATAATTTTGCTATTTTTGGGTGTAACTGTAGCCTGGTTAAAACCAGACCCTTGTCCTTCACTTCGCTTCGTACTAGGGTCTGGGACTTCTCCCATAGACAACGATTTCTCCGGTAGATTTTTGACCGGACCAATCAGAGAACAGAAGGCGGAGTTTTGAACGACGTCGACTGACGTCGTCAGTTAAAATGGCTGCCGCCACGAAGGAATTTTCAAGAAAACAAGGTAAAAAACTATTATTTCTTTGCTGAGAAAAAATATATTTCTTAGCTGACGTTATATCAGAAGGGTTCCTGAGCTTAACAGTTCCTAAATCAATTCACGAAATGGTCAAATCTGCTGGATTTAAATTGTTTCGGTTTGACATTTTCCAAACAGCCTCGGGTGCGCTACGAAAATAAATTATAAAAAATCGAATTTTATCTCAAATGTTTCATCCAGGCCAACAGTCAGTAAATTAGAGCCATATAATTACACACTGGTAGCAGAAAAAATATCCACCGAGTGGTTTCTGAGCTATTTATCTGAATAGTTTAGCCTGCCCTGGACCTCGCCAGGCTAAACTAACAAAACTCCACCTTCTGTTCTCTGATTGGTCCGGTCAAAAATCTACCGGAGAAATCGTTGTCTATGGGAGAAGTCCCAGACCCTAGTACGAAGCAAAGTGAAGGACAAGGGTCTGGTTTTAACCAGGCTAGTGTAACTGTGACCTTGAGTACATACGGGTAGTCCTCGGGTTACAACGGTCGTGGTTACGTCACGCATCTCCATTAAAAAAATAAAAAGATAATAAAATAAAATAAAAAATAAATATTATTTTGAGAAATTTTATTTAGAAAGCAGAGTTTCGAGTTCCTTCCAGTTTTGACGTCAGAAACAGCAGAAAGACCCGCTCTGGACGGAGCTGCATGGCAGAACCAGCAAAGCAGTGGACAAGTACAGGCGGCGATTAAACGCTCTGGACAGAGGTTGACGGCGGTTTTACAACGGAATACGGCAGATGGACGGCAGATGGACCGAGCTGATGACGGTTTTACGTCGTAAACAAATATTGGATGGACGGACGGAGGTAGGCCACCGTACAGCAAGCTAGTTAGCCAGCTAGCTCCCTTTATGTGAATGGAGCCTGCTAGGGAGGAGGGAGATGATTCAACTTGATCCTTCGTCTTTAAAAACTGTGTTAGGATAGGCTAAGTGCTTGGTAACTAAGTACTGTTCTTTTTTTTGTTTGGATGTACGTATGTTCCGACTTGCGTCGAAATTCGGTTTACGACGACGCGTAGGAACGGATCTCCGTCGTAAGTCGAGGACTACCTGTAATTTTTTTCCACCTCATGTACCACATGTGACGCAAATGACAATAAAGGACCTTGAAACATAAACGTGTTTTAAGACAGAAAAGCTTTTGCATTTCTACCACAAGTTATTTTGATCCTGAAGGTCATTAAAGGTTCAGTATGCAGTTTCTGTAGAACTGCAGCACTTAGAAATATTTTCAACAGGCAAAGCATTCTGATCCCTCCCCCTCAGAGCCATATATGGCTCTGCCCCCCTGTGGTCTGCTGAAATTCAAATTCAAGCTCTGTTTTTATTGGCTGATTCAAATTCAAGCTCTGTTTTTATTGGCTGGTTACAAACTCTGTTTTTATTGGCTGGAAAATGGCGGGTCACCTTTTCTTTTTAGAAATGCTTATTTACCACCTGGAGAAGCAAGGGGACAATATTTTTTTTTTTTTTTTCAGAGATTACCTGGCTAACATCAGTCTGTCAGGAGGTAGTGACAGAGTGAAGAAATATGTTTATAAAAAAAGCTACATACTGAAGCTTTAAGTGTTTTGACTGATGAATGGTGAAGGCGTGTGATAAGGTTTTAGCCCATGTGTGTGAGTTTCTGTTAACAAAATATCTCATGAATCAATGGGTGAATTGTATTGAAATTTTCAGAAAATAATCATTGGATGAATGTCCACAATGGACTTTTAATGTCGATCAAATTCAAGATGGCCACCACAGCCAGTCAAAACTGGCCCAAACAAAAATGGTTTCAACTCGATCAGTTTTACATGGAACCAAATGTTGGTGCAACCCCTGAGAATCTTTACCAGTACAAAAGCTGGTGAGAACTCGGTATCTGATCTTTAACACATATGGTGAGCCCTAACAGATTTTTAAAAAAAATCTATTTTTTTACATCAACTATTTAGTGTCAATGCTTTCAGTCTGTTAGCAAAATATATCATGTACCACTGGACGAGCTCTAATGAAAAGCTTAAGACATAATATTTAGACGTTCATCTAGATTTGGTTAACATTCTGAGCCAACCCTAGTTAAAATGGCTGCTGCAACCAACTGATATTAAAAAAACACAAGCATGTATAATTCATTCAATCTTAAAGATATTGAGCTCAAATGTGATGAGGATGTAGTCAAGAGTTGTTCACAACACATCTTCTGAAAGAACCACTCAGCGGGCAAGAACTCCACTTAAAACTTAAGCAATAACTGTTGGCGTCAACCCAGTTTGTCTGTTAACAAAATATCTCATAAATCACTGGGAATTTTTTAATACAACTTTCAGAAAGCACTTAATGGAAGTAAAACTACAACTGAATAATTTTTGTGGTGCGTCTATAACAAGCTGGCCACCACAGCTAACCAAACTTGGCAAATACAAAAATGCCGATATTGCAATCAAATTTACAGATATGGAGCTCAAATTCTGTTGTGGTAGTAGCTGAGAGTTGTTCACAACACATACTACTTCAAAATCACATTTCTAAACATGATATTAGTAACATTAGTATAAATCTGTCTTAAATGGTGGAGGTTATCTAGAAATGCTATAGGCCTTCGGTTATATTTTATATTTTGCATTTATCATGATGTTTGATTAAGTGCTCACATGCATATAGAGCAGCTGTGACAAGTATTAACGCAAACAAAAGAGCCAGAACTTGACGAATGTTGACAATAAATGACAAGATGTGATCCCACGCTCTCTGGATTAAAGGTGTGTGTGCGAAAAGGCGCGACATGCACTCTGTGTTTAGGCCCACAAGTAGGAGCAAAGTCTACAGGATGGATGGAGAGACAGGAGAGAAGAGGGGAGGGAGGAAGGGGGAGGCTGGAGAGAGACTCTCGACCCCCTCCTTCAAACATACACTGAGAAGTGGCTCCGGCTTCGCTGGAGTGGAGAACCATAAATCTTCATATAGCGGCTGTTTTGATTAATGCAGCCGAGTCGAGCTAGGGGGCTGGACCTATCCCATTACGGCCTAATGGAAGATGGAGCGGCGCTGTCTCCACCACTAGGCCCCTGTCATTTGTTCCACTTTGCAGTCCATTTGGCCGAGAGACTACAAGCCACTCCATCAAAAATATTTTCAGAGTTAATTTCCGCCCGCTTAATTCGCCTTGATTCGGATTGCGTATCGAATGGCAGGATCGATTTTCGCCTGGCGTCTAAATTAAATAAAAAAGAGGGGGGTGCACGCTTTAAGTCTGCGTTTTCTTTCTTTTTTTCTTTTCCATTCCATTTTTTTCCCACCTCTTTTCCCAGCCATCCCTTACCCCTCATTCTTCTTCCTCTCCTTGTGATGCATCTCATTTCCTTCTTTCTACCAGATTTTGACAGAAGCGTGTTTGCAGAGGAGGAGGAGGAGGCGGCGGCGCAGACCTGACTGATGAAGAAACACCTACTGGAAGATGAGATCAGGTGAATTTGCCATACAGAGGGGAAGCATATTTTATGGAAGAAAGAAGGCTGGAAGAAAAAAATATATCATCACAAAACACTGACATCGCAGCGAGACGATTTGGAAAACACATAAAGAAGAATTGGACAGGCCTGCATGGGAAAAGTGGGGTAAATTAGGGGCATCGGGGTATAGAGGGGTGAGAAATAATAAGGGGGCAAAGTATCAAAAAAGAAATGAAAAGAGGCAAAAAGCACAGTGACAAATTGGTCGAGTGTGTCGCGAATTCCCTTTTAGATTTAAAGTTGCGTGTAGCCTTTCGTCATATCTTTCCAGAGTAATTTATTTTCTCATTTCTCTCCCTCTCCCCTCACTACCCTTCTCCCCCTCTGTGTGAATTTATCTGGCAGTCACGTGGGCAAGAAGGGAATGGGAGGGGGTGCAAAAAGTCAATAAAGTCTCTGGCGACAACTGTTTCCCTCGTTGGTCTCTCGTCTCCTTCTTGCATTATCTCTCTCGTTTTGCCTTCTGTTTGTTTATTCAATGAAGCTGCTTTGCTCCGCCCCACTTCCTCCTCCCTCGGCTACATTTCCCGATTCAGATCCTTTCTCATATCATAACGGCTACAAGCCCATACCTGTTCCTCTCCAGGGAGGCCTATTGATTTTATTCTTCCACTAACAGTGAGGCCCCTCCGCTCTTTGAAATTACAAAATCAGGAAGCTGTAGGATCCAACTCTTGCATCCACCTCAGAAATGTTTCGATGAGAGCCAGCGAGTTCAAAGAGGCTTACAAGTTGGAACTGACAAAGGTATATGGGCAAGTTCGGCCTAAAACATTTTAAAACAGGCTCAGAACAGTGTCTGTTCCCATGTCAGTTTTATTTACGTGGCACATTTATAAAGCATAGAGAAGCCAGACAACAACAAAAAATAATAATTTAACAAGTTGAATTAAAAAAAACAATAAAGTATAGCTACATATAAAATACAACTATATTGTCAAAGAAGTTGAGATGTAATAGAAATAAAAAACGGGTGTAATGTGCAAATATTTGCCAAAATAAAACAAAGGATTACAGTACAAGCAAAGATGTGTAATTCTCTGAAAGGGGCTTGTAGTTGACGTGTTTGACAAACAGACTCAACGCATGTTGCTCAAGAGAAGCTCTTTCTTCTATCGACAAAATGTGTTAAATTCAGGAATGATTCTAGAATATGACCTTTAGGAGTGCCCAGCCCCCAGTGCTGACAATAGCTATGTTTACATGGACACAAGTAATAGAATTAAATGGCCATTCGGAATAAAAATGTGTCATGTAAATGCCCCATTCGTATTATTTTTTGTTTATCCAGCTTGATCCGAAAGAATTTGTAATCAGAATGAGACCGGTGGTTTATGCCGATTCATAATTCGAATGTAAACACTATGGCCCTGTACACACGTAACCTGGTGTTTGAAAAACGAATATCTGCGCAAAAAAATATCTCTGTCCATACATGTTTGAATATTTAAAATATTCGTCTACATGTTCACGTTTATTTTCACCACAGTGTTGTAATGAATATGCTGAACCCATAGGTGGCAATGTAGTGCTGTCACAACCCTTCAACTCAGCTGCAACTTCCTGTTATTATTTGTTTCTTTTTTTTCCATTTGTGTGGACAGACCGCAAGGTAGAACTACTATTAAATACCGTGTTGGAGTACAAAGTTAATAAAACGCTGGAAAATGTCGTCTGGGAATCATGTCAGAGCAGGTATGTTGACATTTTAGCTTTTATTTTTCGCCGAGCATTATGTGGCGTCAGCGCCGCTCCAGCTGGAGCAAAAACCTCCAGTTCTGAAAGTCCACACGCAGACTTGAAAGCGGAGAATTCTCAAATCTCCACTTTGGTCGGAGTTTTTTATTTATTCGTTTATAGTTACATAAACCGGAGTTCACGTGTGGATGAAAGGCCAAACCGCATGATAAACTGTTCGGTTTTACTGATATCCGGCTACGTGTGTAGAGGGCCTTAATCTGTTCATTTTTTTCCAATCGTGAAAAATTGACCTGACTGCGCATGTGCGACTTGTCACTTCCGCCTGGCTAATGCTAATAATATTAGCGTATCGGGGAAGCAAAACTGGTCGGTGAGCAACACAACTATACTAGAAACTTTAAAAGAGTTTAAAATTATCTGTATTACCTGCAGCTCAATCAGGGAGTGCAGTAACGTCTCCGCCGTCATTTAAACCTGTCGTGGGTCCATTTTGGGCGCTCAGGTTTGTTTACGTTCATCCCGGAAGTAAACCGGAAGTAGAACTTCTTTTTCTCAGTTTTTTTTAAAAGAGAGTTTACCACTCTGCGCATGTCAGTACTTCAGTTCAGGATAAAAGCCTGATGCATGTAAACGCTCATCATGAACAGATTGTCCCCATGTAACCGATACATTTGAATTATTTAATCTGAATTTTTTTAAAATCCGGTCAAAGAATGTTGCACATGTAGACATAGCTAATGGCTCTTGGCTTGAACAATGTGGTGGCCATTGATGTCAGAAGCATTTGTAATGTGTGTGTATATGGGGGGTTTAGGGGGTCCGACCCCAGAACATTTTGAATAAAGTAGATGGCATGTCATGCATTCTAGTGTATTTTAACAGGTTGTTAAACATCTATGTTTACCTACATAAGTACCGTATTTTCCAATCTATAAGTCGCACCTTTTTGCATAATTTGCATGCCCTGCAACTAATAGAGAGGTGAGACTTGTTTATGGATTCCCCCCCCCCATATTTTTAGATCAATTTTTGGTTCAGAAATGACCGTTTTTCATTTTGGCAAAAAATGGTGCAGTACCACTTTTGTCCGCTAAGGTACACTGACCGTTCCCACCTCATGTGTCTGACGGCAGGCTCCTCTGGTCGAACTGACTCTGTCGCAGCCCGGCCTCCTGCTCTGGAGCGATGACACTTCCAGAGAGTCCACCTACCATTTCCAGCTCATGTGTCCGAAGGCAGCCTCCTCTGGTCGGACAAACTCTCAGACCGGCCTCCCGCTCTGGAGGCATGAACTATTGTTAGCTCAGTGTTTGTTAGTAACGGATACTTTTTATCTACGGTAAATAAGTCATGAACTACAGGACAGATTTTTATCAAACTTACATAAAGTAATCACAACATGGACATTTACAAACTGTTACCTGTATGAGATACTTGAGCTACAATTCAATTTATTTATAATTTATTTTCGCAGCGCACGAGACAGTTTGGAAGATGTCAAAGCGAAACAATTTAAATCCAGCAGATTTGACCATTTCGTGAATTTATTAAGGAGTGGTTAAGCTCAGGAACACTTGTGCTATAATGTCAGCTAAGAAATATATATTTTTAAGCATTTATTTTGCTAAATTTGAAAGAAAATGCTGCGGTCCCACCCGGGCGGGTGCTCGTAGTGAAACTACTTTTTAAATCCAGCTGATTTGACAATTGCGTTCATTTATTAAGGAAAAGTTCAGCTAAGACACATCTTTGCTATAATTTTCAGCAAACAAATAATTGTTTTTACCATGTTAAAGCTACTATATGTAACTTTTCTAACAATATATTTTTAACATATTTCTTCACTCTGTCACTAGATTGATGTTAGAGAGGTAATCTCTGAAAAAAACTAAAAAAAAATATTGTCCCCTTGCTTCTCCAGGTGGTAAATAAGCATTTCTAAAAAGAAAAAGTGACCCACCATTTTCCAGCCAATAAAAACAAAGTTTGTAACCAGCCAATAAAAACCGAGCTTGAATTTGAATCAGCCAATAAAAACAGAGCTTGAATTCAAATTTCAACAGACCACAAGGGGGCAGAGCCATATATGGCTCTGAGGGGGAGGGATCAGAATGCTTTGCTTGTTGAAATTTTTTCTAAGTGCTGATGTTCTACAGAAACTGCAGACTGAACCTTTAATCTTGTAAAGTCCTTCCGTGCTCGCTCGCTCGTGGTCGCCATTTTCAGCAGGGCAAATGACGCGCTGACGCGTCGTGTAGACGCATAATAGATGTGACTTAAATAAAGGTGCGACACGTTTATGGATTTTTCCAATTTATTGCCAATATTTGGACAAAGCGACTTATAGAAAGGTGAGACTTATCAGGTGGAAAATATGGTAATCACTTGATTCAGCAACTATTTTAGAGTTAATGGCACAACAAAAAGTAATCTGACTAACAGCTCTCCTTGTGTGAATAGAGAATGCTCCGCTTCTCTCACGCATCCTGCTGATTGGCCAGTTGCTGACAAGTCTACTGGGTTGAGTGACAGGTGACATCGAGGATTTGACTTGTGCAAAACAAAACATAGATTTTTCTGGTCCATTTAAGATGTCATTATTTATTCCATATTTAGTCAATATTTTTGATGAATCTAAGGTTTGAGAACTGAGTTTCCTTACAAAATCATGTTAATGGTTTCTCATTTTTCAGGGGTGTTGGGTTAAAATGTAGTGGGTGCTTGAGCACCCCCAAAAAAGTCTAAAATCGCCACTGGCTAAATTCTCAAGACAAAGATGATTCAAACGATTGTCAAAAATGTGTTTTGATCAAGCCATATCAGGTCAATCTGTTGTTATCTAACTAAAATTATCTTAATTTTACAAATTAAAAAGTTGTGGATGGCCAGGTTGACGCATGGGGTTGAGTCTGGTGACCAGTGAATATCTAAACTACACATCATAAATACACAAGAGGTGCCTTACATTGTTGAAATAATCCACGTTACTGCAAGCTGTTCAGGACATTTCCATTGGAGATATTCTGGGATTTTCTTGGATTTGAGGCAATTCAAAAACGTCCCGTGATCACTGATGAGTGTTAATTGTTTGTTGTTCATTTCCAGGACAGGCTTAGTTTCCCTTTTGGTCACCGTTTTGTTTTCTGTATTTTGTGATTCAGATAGTTCTGTGACTTTTGTGTTTTTATTTGATCAGTCTGTGGTTTTCATTTTCATTCAAGTTTATTTGATCAAGGACAGTACAATAAACAATGTTACATGTTAAAAACGAAGCAACCGTTGTCTTGTACAAAGGTTTTCTAGCCATAGGCTAATTTGCAAACCCAGTCCTTGGTTGGACTTTTATATAAAAACAGCTAAAATAAAATGAAATTTTAATTAAGATTAAACAGTTCCCTATATAAAAACATCTAAAATAAAATTTTAATTTAATTAAGTTTAAATGGATTAAACTGCGGCCCGCGGGCCGGATGCGGCCCTCCTCCACATTTGGTCCGGCCCCCAGAACAATACCAGAGAACATTTAGATTTTTTTCATATGTGTATTTGTATTTGATAATAAAGTTGGACGTTTGCAATAAAATGTTCCTTAGTTATGAACTATTTTGAACTATTGTTCCACATTTAATTTATTGTGTCAACGTTTGGGGAAAAACCCTGACACATCCAAAACGTGACATTCTTTTCCACCCTTTTGCAGTCTGTGCCCCTATCTGGCAACCCTCAGAAAAAAAATCCTAAACCCGCCCTTCTCAAAGACAGAACTGAATAATGGTGAAAAGATTAGGTAAGAGAAAAATAGATTCAGAATGCAGGGCATTTAAGCTGCAGTGGACAAATGATTATTTTTTTGTTCAATGCAAGGAAAAGGCTGTCCGTCTCATCTGTAAAGAGGCGGTGGCGGTATTCAAAGAATACAATCTGTGGCGACACTATGAATCCCGTCACAAAGACAAGGATGATAGCTTGCGTGGCCTAACATGCTAACGCGGAGGGGCTAACGCTAATGCGCGCAGCCTTTTGGATGGACACCGCAGAGAAACGGCTCCCAGTAAGTTGTTCACTACTAATTAACTATTTATTATTGTTCTAACATCTGTGAAGAACCCAGAGAGGGTTATTTGATTGTGCTTTCTGGAAAACAATACATGTTTACATTAAGGCACTCCTGCAATCGTCACACTTTTCCTGTTACAAACTGACTCCGGCCCCCCACCAGAGAAGGGAAAAGTTATGTGGCCCTCACAGGAAAAAGTTTTGGGACCCCTGGATTAAACAGTTCCCTCACACACACAGCTGCTCCTCTGTCCCCATGGGGTTGAGTGTTCACAGATTTGGTTTTGTTTCAACCATTTTTTCACCCGGGAATAAAAAACTCTAAGAGCAATCAATGTTTTTATTGCTGATGGAGTGATGGTAAACTATTCCAGATATGGGGACCTTTAAATGAGAAGGAGCATTGACCAAATGAGGTTTTGTATTTTGCAGGTTTACAGTCTCCATCAACTGCACCTCTTGTTGCAACTCCTGAGCTGCTGACTTTTAAAATCATTCTGCTCACCAGCTCAGGGACAAGACCATTAATACATTTAAAAGTTAATTTTAAACAAGAAAATTAAAAAAAATTGTCAAAGCTTAATAGGTTATATTTATCAAGTATTTTACAGTGGTGCCACTTCAATGGTTTTTGGTCTAGAACTTTCAGTGCTTGTGAGTACAACATCCTCATAGGTTTTAAAGCCGATTGAGTTGCTTGGCTCCAGACAGTGACACAGTATGAGAAATGAGACATAATCATGGCATGAAGGTACAACTGAGCAGATTTTCCACATAAACAAGATCTTATAATACGAAAACAATTTATATTTGTCTTAATGGTTTAAAACACTTTCCTAACGTGAGCCTCAAAGTTAAGGTGGGAATCTAATGTGAGCCTCAAATTAAGGTGGGAATCGAGAATGACACCCAGATATTTAAACTCTTCCACTTTTTGGATTTCCTTTTGATCAATCACAATTGAAAAGTTACAGACTTTACGCCGGATAGTGAAACACATTGAGACTGTTTTGTTGCAGTTCAGAGTCAAACAGTGATTCTTAAACCACTGAGACACTCCCTCCATCTCCCTGTTCAGTAACTCTGCTGCCTGTTGTGGAGTCTTTGCAGATACATATATGATGGCATCATCTGCATACATCTGACATTTGGCGTATTTGCAACTGTCCGGTAAGTCGTTGATGTATAAACAGAAAAGCAATGGACCTAAAATGGAACCCTGTGGAAGTCCCATGGTACATGTTTGGGGGCTGGATTTCATTCCATTAATTTTGCCGCACTGTTCTCCATTTTTTAGATATGATCTAAACCAGCTTATTGCTAACTTGGAGAAGTTATACTTACTGAGTTTATGTAAGAGCATGTCATGATTCACTGTATCAAAGGCTTTCAGTTTAGTTCCTGCTCCTCAGCCTTGATACGACCACTCACGCCCGTTCTCCTTTTCATCTGCTCAGGTTAATCCATCCATCCATTTTCGTCCGCTTATCCGGGGTTGGGTCGCGGGGGTAGCAACCTAAGTAGGGAGGCCCAGACTTCCCTCTCCCCAGCCACATGGAGCAGCTCCTCTGGGGGAATCCCAAGGTGTTCCCAGGCCAGCCGAGAAACATAGTCCCTCCAGCGTGTCCTGGGTCTTCCTCTGGGTCTCCTCCCGGTGGGACATGCCCGGAACACCTCACCAGGGAGGCGTCCAGGAGGCATCCTAACCAGATGCCCGAGCCACCTCAACTGGCTCCTCTCGATGTGGAGAAGCAGCGGCTCTACTCCGAGTCCCTCCCGGATGACTGAGCTTCTCACCCTATCTCTAAGGGAGAGTCCAGACACCCTGCGGAGAAAACTCATTTCAGCCGCTTGTATCCGAGATCTCGTTCTTTCGGTCACAACCCAAAGCTCATGACCATAGATGAGGGTGGGAACGTAGATCGATCGGTAAATTGAGAGCTTTGCCTTTCGACTCAGCTCTCTCTTCACCACGACAGACCGGTACAGCGCCCGCTTCACTGCGGATGCTGCACCTATCCGCCTATCGATCTCACGCTCCAGTTTTCCCTCATTCGTGAACAAGACCCCGAGATACTTAAACTCCTCCACTTGGGGCAGGACCTCCTCCCCGACCCGGAGAGGGCATGCTACCCTTTTCCGGCTCAAGACCATGGCCTCGGATTTGGAGGAACTGATCCTCATCCCGGCCGCATCACACTCGGCTGCAAACCGCTCCAGCGAAAGCTGTAGATCACGACCTGATGAAGCCAATAGGACCACATCATCTGCAAAAAACAGAGAAGCGATTCTAAGGCCACCAAAACGGATCCTCTCAACACCTTGGCTGCGCCTAGAAATTCTGTCCATAAAAGTTATGAACAGAATCGGTGACAAAGGGCAACCTTGGCGGAGTCCAACTCTCACTGGAAACGAGCCTGACTTACTGCCGGCAATGCGGACCAAGCTCTGACACCGGTCGTACAGGGACCTAACAGCCCATATCAAAGGGCCTGGTACCCCATACTCCCGGAGTACCCCCCACAGAACCCCCCGAGGGACGCGGTCGAATGCCTTCTCCAAGTCCACAAAGCACATGTAAACTGGTTGGGCAAACTCCCACGCACCCTCCAGGACCCTGCTGAGGGTGTAGAGCTGGTCCAGTGTTCCACGACCAGCACGAAAACCACACTGCTCCTCCTGAATCCGAGGTTCGACTATCCGACGGACCCTCCTCTCCAGAACCCCTGAATAGACCTTACCAGGGAGGCTTAAGAGTGTGATCCCCCTATAGTTGGAACACACCCTACGGTCCCCCTTTTTGAATAGGGGAACCACCACCCCAGTCTGCCAATCCAAGGGAACTGCCCCCGATGTCCACGCGATATTGCAGAGTCGCGTAAGCCAACACAACCCCACAACATCCAGAGCCCTAAGGAACTCAGGGCGAATCTCATCCACCCCCGGAGCCCTGCCACCGCGGAGCTTTTTAACCACCTCGGTGACCTCAGCACCAGAGATTGGAGAGCCCGACCCAAAGTCCCCAGGCTCCGCTTCCTCAGTGGAAGACGTGCCAGTAGGATTGAGGAGGTCTTCGAAGTACTCCGCCCACCGACTCACAACATCCCGAGTTGAGGTCAACAGCACGCCATCCCCACCATAAATGGTGTTGGTCGCGTACCGCTTTCCCCCCGAGACGCCGGATGGTGGACCAGAATCGCCTCGAAGCCGTACGGAAGTCATTCTCCATGGCCTCTCCGAACTCCTCCCACGCCCGAGTTTTTGCCTCAGCAACCACCCGAGCCGCATGCCGCTTGGACTGTCTGTACCTATCTGCTGCTTCCGGGGTCCCACAGGCCAAAAAGGCCCAATAGGACTCCTTCAGCTTGACAGCATCCCTCACCGCCGGTGTCCACCACCGGGTTCGAGGGTTGCCACCACGACAGGCACCAACAACCTTGCGGCCACAACTCCGATAAGCTACCTCGACAATAGAGGCGCGAAACATGGCCCACTCGGACTCAATGTCCCCCGCCTCCCTCGGAACGTGTTCAAAGCTCTCCCGGAGGTGGGAGTTAAAGCTCCGTCTTACGGGAGACTCTGCCAGACGTTCCCAGCAGACCCTCACAATACGTTTGGGTCTGCCAGGTCTGACCGGCATCCTCCCCCACCATCGGAGCCAACTCACCACCAGGTAGTGGTCAGTTGACAGCTCCGCCCCTCTCTTCACCCGAGTGTCCAGGACATGCGGCCGCAGATCAGATGAGACGACAACAAAGTCGATCATCGAACTGCGACCTAGGGTGTCCTGGTGCCAAGAGCACATATGTACACCCTTATGCCTGAACATGGTGTTCGTTATGGACAATCCATGACGAGCACAGAAGTCCAATAACAGAACACCACTCGGGTTCAGATCAGGGGGGCCGTTCCTCCCAACCACACCCCTCCAGGTCTCACTGTCATTGCCCACGTGAGCGTTGAAGTCCCCCAGTAGAACAAGGGAGTCCCCAGGAGGCGCACTCTCCAATACCCCCTCCAAGGACTCCAAAAAGGGTGGGTAATCTGCGCTGCCGTTTGGCGCATAGGCACAAACAACAGTCAGAGCCCGTCCCCCCACACGTAGGCGAAGGGAGGCTACCCTCTCGTTCACCGGGGTGAACCCCAACGTACAGGCACCAAGATGGGGGGCAACAAGTATGCCCACTCCTGCTCGGCGCCTCTCACCAGGGGCAACTCCAGAGTGGAAGAGTGTCCAACCCCTCTCAAGGAAACTGGTTCCAGAGCCAGAGCCATGCGTTGAGGTGAGTCCGACTATTTCTAGCCGGAACCTCTCAACCTCACACACTAGCTCAGGCTCCTTCCCCACCAGAGAGGTGACATTCCATGTCAGGTTAATCTGTTTTGTTAATTTTTTTCAACCTTGGCTCTCGACGGAGGCAGTCGCTAGTCCTTTCCTCTCCCGTCCTCCCCCCCCCCCCTGCTGCTGCCTGCAGCTCCTCAGCAAAGCACCTCGAACGCAAATTAAGATGGATTGGAGGTTTGGGCATTCGATTCTACGAACAAGATTTCTACAGACGAAAGGCACAAGGGGAGCCAGTCCACCCTCACAGAGTGACGAAGAGGATACGCCATGGATTCCTGTGGGTGTGGATGGTGTGCGTCTCGCTCTCTGTGCTGTGCTCTGTGGAGGTGAAGAATCTGGATTATATTGGATTACGATGGCAACGCTTTGCTTTTTGGCGTTTGTGGAGCACTGGTCTATCGCAAAAGAGGGAGACTTCAGCAGGACTTAATGCCTGGAGCACCCGACGTCTGGTCTGCGCGATGACCTCGAGAAATCAGCTGTTTGCGAGCTTATCCAGAGGGTGAACAGATCACCCTCGGATTGGGACTCTGGACGCTGTGGTCAACATCTGAGGTCAGAGCTTGGATCAGTGGAAAAAGTCCCGAATTGGATCACTTGGAACAGAGTCGCCCTTACAGACTGAAGGCTGCAGAAATTACAATGTGAGCCTGAAGTGAAAATATTTGTCAATTCTTATCTGACTCCCTTGGAAACAGCCTTGAAAAAGGCTGGATATCTAATTTCTCCTGAGATGTGCTCTACTGTGGACAAAACAGCTGCTCTTTGTCTTGTCTGCTACCCCCCCCCCGGAGAACTTTTCTATGAGCGTTATCGGAGGCCGGCTGGTCAGACTGTCGCTATCTGGAATGTCTCATGGACAGAAACCTCCCTGCCTCAGTCTCAACATGCAACATGTAACTGTCTTAAATGTGCTTATTGGTATAGTTTTTACTGTGTCATGCGGTGTCTTGGCAGACAAAATGTGATACATTTTTTTTAATACCAACGCTGTGACCCTCATGGTACTTTCCTTTTTTCACACCTTTGACCTTCATCCCGACACGGATGAGAGAGGCCGCGCTGAAGAACATGTCATGTGTTCTGAATAAGCAGCAGCTTTACACACTCACCCAATCTTCAGGATGACTGTGCATACATAATCACGCTGTATTGGTGAAAACTGGTGCAATGTTAATAAAAGCTCTTGAATCTTGAATCTTAATCCATCCATGCTTGGCATCTGTTCTCATTTCTCTTTTTGGTGAGTTTTTATTAATGATGGGGTTTTCTAATGTACTGCCACATCAGCCTTTTGTTTTCTAGTCTAATGATAAAGTTTTTTATTTTATTTTAACTCCTGTGAAGCCTCGCCTGCATTCTAGGTCCATCCATTAAACTTTCCACCTTAAATCCTGACATATCTGGGATCGATCAGAACATTTCAAGTTTATTTGATTAAGACACTCAAATGTTCATGTTAAAACTGTAATTAAAACTTACTTTTCATGTTATTTGTCCTCCAACATGGGGACCTTCTCCTTAATCACCCTTTAATCTGGGCCGTGCACAACAAAAATAAAAAGGTAAATGTTTCATATGTTTGGGCTGCAACTGCAAAAAACCGGATTGCTTTTATATTTTGATCTGGATCTTGAACATCTGGGAAACAGTTGGCGGACCAAGTACTAAGATGGCAGTGAAGTCTGAGATTACTGGAGATGTATACAGGTTGTCCCCGACTTACGACGGCCTCAACTTACGACGTTCCGGACTTACGAACGCGCTTACAAACAGTACTGTTGTACATTAAATACAGCACTGGTATGTGTTTTTAGATGAAAGTGTGTTAGCTAACTGTAATAATATAGGACTTATTGGTCAGTTTACTGACTTACCTATATTTTAGAGAAGTTGGAGCAGACTTGATCTGACCCAAATTCATTCGCGAGTTCACCCTTTTTCCGGTATTAAATTGCTTTAAAGTGATTAGCCAGAAATGTAATTTCACGAGAGACTTCAACTTCTGTTGATCCACCAAAAGATAGACCTTTTATTGAAATAATCATGAAAGTACATTAAACATTTGTATCGATATTAGCTCTGAGTTTAATTTCTACCATGGTACTCCTTGAAATTAACCTTGAAGCGAACACATTTGCCGTGAAAAGGCAAGAGATTTGCAGTAAAAAGACGTTTAAACCGTTCACCTTCCTCTATTCCAGGGACAGTTATGTCACCTGAATAAACAGAGAGGAGCCTGTCGAAAAACAACAGGGGATGTTCACCTGATTGCTGAAGGACATTCCTCGCGGCAAAGTAGTTCCCACGCGTTGAAGCAGTTGCTCCCACTGTGTGCGGAACACGTGTAGCACCTACACGGCCAGAACGAAACCATTTAGGTACGGGCAGAGAGCAGGCCCTCTCAGTCGATGCACCTGTCAGACCGTCCATTTTTGTATTGATTTTCTGTGAAAAATCAAGTAAAATGGTTCTTAATTTATATTGTGCTGTCTCACCATGTGATACCTGTGGCAGTCAACATGGTGTCCAAGATGTGAAATCAAATAAAAATCAGTGATTTTAATTAAATTGTCGACCCGTGATAAGATCCAACAAAGTCGGCTATCTTTGTGTGATTTTTGTGAAAATCAAGACAAAAGATGTCTCATGTGT
>JBBPBX010038867.1:0-16938 GCA_038048925.1 Garcialebias charrua
ATACGAGAGGAATGACGAGCTGTTCAGGGAGTTCTGCAGTGGACTACCCCAGGTCTCTGAGGAGACCAACACTGACCTGGAGCGCCCCCTAGGGCTTCAGGAGCTCAGCACAGCCCTCCAAAGCATGCAAGGCCAGAAAGCTCCCGGCATTGACGGGCTCACGGTGGAGTTCTACAAGGCCTACTGGGACATCCTGGCAGGGGACCTGCTGGATGTTTTCACTGAAAGCCTGATCATTGGCTCACTACCGCTGTCGTGCCGAAGAGCGGTCATCACTCTTCTGCCTAAAAAAGGGAATCTGCAAGAGATAAAGAGTTGGCGCCCCGTGTCTCTCCTCTGCACCGACTACAAAATCCTCTCCAAGGCCCTGGCAACCAGGATGAGAGAAGCAATGGAACAGGTCATCCACCGAGACCAGACTTATTGCGTCCCCAGTAGGTCCATGGTAGATAATATCCACCTGATTCGAGATGTTTTGGAAATCTCCAGTTCATTAGGTCTGAACACAGCGTTGGTCTCACTTGACCAAGAAAAGGCTTTTGACCGCGTTGAGCACAGCTTCCTCTGGGAAACCATGGAGAGGTTTGGGTTCAGCGCTGGTTTCATAGCCAAGATCAAGGTGTTGTACAGTGGCGTTGAGGGTGTGTTGAAGTTCAACGGTAGCCTGTGTGCTCCTTTTAGAGTGTGTAGAGGTGTTCGGCAGGGCTGTGCGCTCTCGGGAATGCTCTATGCACTCTCCCTGGAACCCCTCCTTCAGAAAATCCGTTCGAGGGTTCATGGTTTTGTTTTACCTGGTTTCAACAGTAGCATAGTTTTATCCGCGTACGCTGACGACGTTGTTGTCTTTGTAAAAAATCAACAAGATGTCGACACACTAAGTGAAATCACAGAGAGTTTTTCAACAATGTCTGCTGCAAGGGTAAACTGGGGAAAGAGCACAGCCCTCGCCATGGGCGAGTGGCCTGAAGGGCTCCCAGTTCTGCCTCAAAACCTCCCGTGGAAGAGAGATGGCCTTGAATATCTCGGTGTCCATTTAGGGAATAAGACTTCAGTACAGAAAAACTGGGACAATGTGGTGCAAAAAGTCAAGAATAAATTGGAAAAATGGAAATGGATACACTCAAAAATGTCCTACAGAGGCAGAGTACTGGTGTTAAACAACTTGGTTGCATCACAACTGTGGCACAAACTTTCTGTTCTAGACCCACCTCCAGACCTGTTGGTAAAAATACAATCTGAGATGGTCGATTTCTTTTGGGACGGCCGACATTGGGTGCCACAGTCAGTCCTGTTCTTACCAAGAGAAGAAGGGGGACAGGGCCTTGTCCACCTGGCCAGCAGAACAGCCACGTTTCGAATGCAGTTCCTCCAGAAGTACCTGGCAGGATCTCCTGACACTGTGTGGAGAGACGTGGCCAGCTGCATCCTCAAACATGTGAGCGGGCTGGGGCTAGATGCTGCTCTGTTTCTAACTAATGTTAGCCTTTTAAAGATAAAAGAAGTGCCCCTGTTTTATCAGAGTGTTTTCAAAGTGTTTTCCTTTTTTAAACCAAACAGATTGAAAGTGTATAATTCTCTGCATTGGCTCTTAGAGGAACCACTAGTATGTGAAGCGAGAATGGACGTTTGTGATAGCACAGTGCCAGGACTGTCAAAGGCACTGTGCGATTCTAGGATGGTGACCCTGAGGCACTTGGTGGAGACGGCCGGACCAGGTTTCTCAAACGCAGGAGAGGTGGCTTCGTTGCTTGGTTTCCGGTCAGTCAGACTGGTGCAGCGCTTCCTGAACTTGGTGAAGGAGAAGATGACAGCTGGAGAGAAGTGTCTGCTACAACAGTGGTTCACAGGGAATCGCCCACCTGACCCAATGGACCCTTTCCCAGACATTAACCTGGATCCTAACTTTGCAAAAGACAGTGGTCCTCTGCTAAACAATATAGACCCAAAGATGAACTTGTGCAGAACTGGTCAAAAAGTACTTTACAAGACTTATGTTAAGATCCTGAACAAGAGAACTCTGCAAAACAGAGCTGTCAGCGTGTGGGACAACAAACTCGGAAATCAGAGGCCCCAGTGGAGGACTCTTTACAAACCTCCAATAAAGAAACGGACTGGCGATCTTCAATGGAGGATCCTTCACGGTGCCATTGCAACAAACTCATTTTTGTCTGTCATCAATCCTGAGGTTTTAAACGAGTGTCCTTTTTGCAGTCTGTCTGAGAGTGTTTTTCATGTTTTTACAGATTGTGCTAGACTGATTGATCTGTTTAATCTAATGACAACGATCTTTAGCCTCTTTGACACCGTTTTCACCAAATCAGTTTTCATTAATGGAGTACGTTACAGCAAAGCCACAAAGTTTAAATCCCAAACTTTAAACTTTCTGGTAGCCGAAGCAAAAATGGCTGTTTATTTGTCTCGCAGGGACAGACTGCAGGCTGGACCTCAACTTGATGCCGTGGCTCTGTGGAAGTGCAACATCAAGGCCAGACTGGCGCTGGAGTTTTGCTTCCACAGAGACACTGGACAAATGGAGAGTTTTGTGAAACTGTGGGGATTTAAGAAGGTTTTATGCACCATTTCTGATCAGGGAGAAATACAATACAACAAGCTCCTCATGTAAATATTTTATTTTATTTTAAGCTTGCTGATGTCCTGATCATATTTTTAACACTGTTGTGTTAATTTTATTATTGTGTAAATAAAGTTTTGTGAAAAATCAAAATCTTCTTCTTCTTCTTCTTCTTCTTCTACTTGTGGTGTTTTATGGTGGTTGGCAAACAACTTAAGGTGCATTACCGCCACCTTCCAGATTGGAGTATGGACTAGATGTTGTTAATTCTATTCAAAGTGCCCAGTCGTCGTAGAACTCCCTCACATCCAACTTACTTCTACCCATTTTTAAATCCCTAATTATCAACTCTCTTACCTATACACACTTATGTCACCATTTTGATCATCTTGACCTCCCTTGAATTCCCACACCAAAACTATATCACTTCACCATTGTCTCATAAGTAAGTCAATTATCATCTATTCTAAATGTTAACAAAATGTATGATTTAATATACCCATAACTAAACCAATTCACTATACATACTTATTTCACCACATTGATCAACTTGACGACCCTATAAAGTGTAACATGCATTAAATTCCCTCCACCACACAATATTTCTTATCCATTGTTCAGTCAAGCCATGTTTATAGAAACCTCATTTTCAGATGTTCCTTCCCCTTGCCTCAGTTCCTCATGTATTTTTTCCCAGGATAACTCTTTTACATTAAAGAATTTGGTGGCTGCCTTTACTATGATTTTTATTTTTTCAGTCTTAGTTTTTGCTTGTTCTGAACAGTTTATGACGTATGCAAGGAAAGGAATCAATTTATCAACGGTGATATTACTTTGATCATTGTCTGGTACTCTTGTTTTGTCAACAGTTGTTTTTGTAGAAATATACACCGAGTTACCACATGGCTTTAATGTTAGCATGTGGTCCTCATCAGTACTGGATCTGGAACAGGTGTGAAAGGTTGACTCCGCCCAACCACTCAGGAGCTGCAGTGAACAGGGTTAGCAGCAAAGCATGTAGAATCTCCACATGAATAACTTTAGAGCAGGGGTCACCAACCACCCGCCGGCACCCGGGTGCCCCCAAGGACCATTTGAAGTGCTCGCTGACCTGTTCTAAAAATAGCACAACTCACTACTAAGCTGCATTTAAATTTTCCTATATATATTAAAATGTCTATCTTAAAAATGTGTTCTTAAAAATATGTTTATTATACATTTTTTCCAATTTACGCTTTGTTATTTCTGAAGAGTTTATCAAACTGGTGCCCTTTGTATGACTCCGTACCCACAAAGTAGCTCTCACTTTCGAAAAGGTTGGTGACCCCTGCTTTAGAGTCAGTCTCATTCAAGATGGCTGCCACAGTCAACTGAGCTTAAAACCTAAAATATGTCTATAACCCAGTCAGTTTTACATACTGATTTTGTGAGCTAGTAGCTGAAATTGATCTCTAACACATATTATTAGCAGTAACAGATTGTCTAAGATTTTTGTTTAGAATTTAGCTATTTGTTGCAATTAATTTTAATAGTCAATTCCATCCATCCATCCATCCATCTTCTTCCGCTTATCCGGGGTCGGGTCGCGGGGGTAGCAGCCTAAGTAGGGAGGCCCAGACTTCCCTCTCCCCAGCCACTTGGAGCAGCTCCTCCGGGGGAATCCCAAGGCGTTCCCAGGCCAGCCGAGAAACATAGTCCCTCCAGCGCGTCCTGGGTCTTCCTCTGGGTCTCCTCCCGGTGGGACATGCCCGGAACACCTCACCAGGGAGGCGTCCAGGAGGCATCCTAACCAGATGCCCGAGCCACCTCAACTGGCTCCTCTCGATGTGGAGAAGCAGCGGCTCTACTCCGAGTCCCTCCCGGATGACTGAGCTTCTCACCCTATCTCTAAGGGAGAGTCCAGCCACCCTGCGGAGAAAACTCATTTCAGCCGCTTGTATCCGAGATCTTGTTCTTTCGGTCATAACCCAAAGCTCATGACCATAGATGAGGGTGGGAACGTAGATCGATCGGTAAATTGAGAGCTTTGCCTTTTGACTCAGCTCTCTCTTCACCACGACAGACCGGTACAGCGCCCGCTTCACTGCGGACGCTGCACCTATCCGCCTATCGATCTCACGCTCCAGTTTTCCCTCATTCGTGAACAAGATCCCGAGATACTTAAACTCCTCCACTTGGGGCAGGACCTCCTCCCCGACCCGGAGAGGGCATGCTACCCTTTTCCGGCTCAAGACCATGGCCTCGGATTTGGAGGAACTGATCCTCATCCCGGCCGCATCACACTCGGCTGCAAACCGCTCCAGTGAAAGTTGTAAATCACGAACTGATGAAGCCAGTAGGACCACATCATCTGCAAAAAACAGAGAAGCGATTCTAAGGTCACCAAAACGGATCCTCTCAACACCTTGGCTGCGCCTAGAAATTCTGTCCATAAAAGTTATGAACAGAATCGGTGACAAAGGGCAACCTTGGCGGAGTCCAACTCTCACCGGAAACGAGCCTGACTTACTGCCGGCAATGCGGACCAAGCTCTGACACCGGTCGTACAGGGACCTAACAGCCCATATCAATGGGCCTGGTACCCCATACTCCCGGAGTACCCCCCACAGAACCAAGTCAATTCTGTTTGTTAAAGAAATATCTCATGAAACACTGTACGGGTTAGAATAAACTTTTAGACAATAATTTTTAATTGTACCGCTACAACTGATACACGTTTGGAGTCAATTCAAATCACCCCAGCCAGCTGAGATTAGGCTAGAAAACACCAAAAGTTAATATAATTCAGTCGGTTTTACAGATTTTAAGCTAAAATTAGGCGAGGTAGTGGCTATTTACAATACATTCATAGAGTGTGACGTCTCGTGGTATTTTGTGAAATTGTTCATATTCTTGTTTTAAAGTTTATTTGTCTCATCACCATTTTCATTTATACGGTTTAATTGTTTTAACATGCCTTGTTCAACATGAAGACTCCATACTAAGACTTACATCATGTTCTGCTTTTCCACGTTCCATGTTTTACTCTTTTTGTTGTTAGCAGGGGCGGATACACTTTGTATTAACGGGAGCGCTTCTTAGTCCAAAAATGAGTTGCCTGGTCGTGCAAGCTAATGCAGAAGCTGATATTTGATGTTCAAAAGTTGGCTCACAGCAAAAGCAAACTTCAAGGAAAGCAATACACTTAATAAATTATCAAAATTAGCATTCAAAATTGAAATCAAATAGCTTCCATGTACATGAGAGGAAATGTAAAGAGGCAATCTATTTGGACTTCACAAAACTTTTAATTAAGCTGGAATCACTATATAGAAAACCATCTTCAGTCTCATGCTGCTTCATCTTCTGCCTCATACACACAAGTATCCTTTCATAAATAAGCTGAAGCACAGGTCATTAATAATGAGAGAAAGTCATTAGATCTCCTCCCGCGAGCTGAATGATTATGATGCTGGTGGTGTGTTCATGGTAAATACCCTATAAGCAGAGTTTTTGTCTGTGGACTGAGGCCACATGTATCCAGTTGGAGATGCAGCAAAGTGACAGCACAGCATTCAGCAATGTTCTGGCTCAACGTGAACCAAACTCACTTCATTGGATTAGTCAGCCGGATGTCGTGGTGTTACATTGTCCTTGCAGAGGTGGGACACGCACACCTTTCATCTCTGACACAGAAAACACGACCTGTTAACACGGCGGAACAAATCGGAGAAAATGGCCTTTGCCATTTTCACACATCTACTTTTTGCTGCTCCACAAATGCTTTTGATTTTATTTTATTTTACAAATGTTATTTCATGTTGAGCTCCTCAAGGTCATGTTACTGTTTTGGATTAAAGAAGTCTTTGAAGATATTTAATTGGCTTTCTTAAGGGTGAACACTGTGGATGTTAAAGTCTGTTAGAATTCTCATAATGACGTGGATTTTGGACTAAATTTGCTGAGTGCTTTGCCTAAAGGGATGGTTTGGATATTTTGATCTGCGAAAAGGTTATGAACAATTAATTTGTTACCTGTTGTTAGCAGCTATTGCTCTAAGACAGTGCTTGAAGATAAACATGTATACCACTGCTAAACTAACATTACACAATAAACTGACAGAAAGATCATCACACAGCAAAGTGCTACAGCTAGCTGCTGCTGTCACCTTTTGCACTTGTAACCACAAAAATTATATGTAAATAGGTAATAAAGAACTACTGACAACAATACATTATCATGGTTGTTGAGTATTGAACCTAGGTGCAATCAAAAACTCAAAAAAGCTCAGGGGTCAAATAACAAAACTGATTTATTAGAAACATCCATCCATCCGTCTATCCATCCATTATCTGCTTCCTTTTTTGGGTCGCAGGGGGCAATGAAAACAAAAGCAGATATGGCAGCAAAATACTCACAAGGGGAGAAACTTGAGGGAGAACAGTCATAACAGTTTGACAGCCCAATGCGTGGGCAACATGTGAGAAAAAGGACATGTGCTTTAAAGGGAAACTGAGGCCCTGTACACACGTAGCCGTTTATCAGTAAAACCGAACAGTTTATCATGCGGTTTGGCCTTTCATCCACACGTGAACTCCGGTGGATGCAACTATAAACGAATAATAACAAAACTCCGACCAAAGTGGAGATTTGAGAATTCTCCGCGTTCGAGTCTGCGTGTGGACTTCAGAACCGGAGGTTTCTGCTCCACCTCCTCCAGCTGCTGCGGCGCTGACAGTCACATAATGCTCTAAAAAAAGTGCTAAAAAGTCAACATACCTGCTCTGACATGATTCCCAGTCGACATCTTCCTGCGTTTTATTAATTTTGTACTCCAACACGGTATTTAATAGTAGTCCAACCTTGCGGTCTGTCCACACAAACTAAAGAAAATAAATAAATAAATAACAGGAAGTTGCGGCTGAAGTTGGAGGGTTGTGACAGCACTACACTGCCACCTATGGGTTCAGCATATTCATTACAACACTCTCTGGTGAAATAAAACGGGACATGTAGACAAACATTTTAAATATTCGAACATGTATGGACAGAGATATTTTTTTTGCGCAAATATTCATTTTTGAAACACCAGGCTACGTGTGTACAGGGCCTAAGAGTCAAATGATAACAGGAGAGACAATTGGTGCTTTGTCACTGTCATCTCCGATCTGTTACGGAAACACGATCCGTAGTGTCAGTTCAGTTGCGCATGCGCTAAAAATAATATTTCCGGGTTGCATGTATCGCCATTGAATACAAGATTAAGGATAAGGTACTGGAAATATCCTGTAAGCTGATTTAATACAACACATGATCTTCATGTTGCACTGTCTCTCAGTCATCGGTTCCACACAGCACCAGTTGGTGGCCTGCCCACTGTCAGTCCCCACCACCACTCAGGCCAGTTTATGGGACCACCTTGTTTGGGGTTAGATGACTGATCCGAAAGGCTGATTGGCCAGCAGAGCTACATCACTGGGTGACCCACCTAGCAACACTGCAATCTACATCTGAACCTCCCCTTCCTCATCATTTTGACGGACAGCGCCACAAGAAAGTAGTGCATTTACCAAGAAACAGTGGTTAATTTGAGCCGGATCCTGCCGGAACAAGATCCGGGAACTCTCTCATTTTGGCCGCTTGGATCCGGCAACTCTTTCATTGGATCTGATAACTCCGCCCCTAAAAGTCCAAAGTCATTGCGCATTTTTATTGTATTTATTGAAAATACAGCGAGAGGAGACATTGCCCATTCTGTGTAGTGGATGTTCAGTTTTTGATCCAAAAAGTGATTATCTGCCAAAAACTAATCGGATGAAATCGGAATCACTTTTTGGCACAACATCGGCCGCACCACGCTCCTACCTGCAGAGATGCAGAATGTATGTCCCGCGGGAAGCTTCTTCATCCACCTTCAGCTGTGCGCAATGGTTGTTTTATGCACAGTGTCTCCAGACAGCTCTGCAGGACGCGTGCACAACTTCCGTGTCTGAACTCCTGCACCATGGTGCATAACATTTCAGACATAATAAAAAAGCTTACAGTAAAAAATATATATATATATATATATATGAGTGACATGTTTGACATATATTCACATCGAGTATCAAATCAACGGCACTTATTTGTCAAAATAATAACAGCGATCAAAATGTGGAAAAGACAATCCAATTTATTATCTAAATTAAATGGATGGATGGACTGTCCTAAGCTGGACAACAGAGGATAAGCACCTAAAGGCAGTAGTAATTGAGACTGGAGCAGAACAACGCGCAGGCTGAATTCAGCAGAGTTCGGCTCGGACTGTTTGTGTGTGTGAGTGGGTGGAGGTGTTTGGTGGTGGGGGTTAGGATGCTCAACAGAATGAAGCTGCATTCGACACAGGCTTGTTAATTGTTGTTGCTCTCTAAAATAGTCATTTCAATTCAACCTTTATTTATACAGAATGTTAGTCTCATTGTGTAAGAGTGGCACACGATAGCCCTCATGCACGAACCGTTCGTACGCACAGATTTGTTCTTAAACTGTGCGTACGAGTGATTTAGGATCATTTGTGGCATTCAACAATGTTTTCGTATCCTAAGATTTTTTTCAGATACGAACAAAATTTACGAGTGGTCCGGACCTGTCGTATATTTTAGGAGCGTCAGTCTGCTGTCATCCAGACGGAATTTCCCCACTAATAACTTCATATTTCGTTATTTAGAAAATATTTTGGGTTTAAAAAAATCACGCACCATAATTATTCTTGACAATAGGTTATTCTGTTTGAATTAGAATTATAATTTTAAGTTTAATTTGTCTGGTGTGTCGCGCAGGCTTCAGTGAGTCGTGCGCTCCCCTTGGTCATCAAAGCCCTCCTCATATTAACACCCAGGTACATAAAATTCCCATACACCGCCGCAGAACAAGTACGAATTAAGACTGATTTTCATGCTATTGCTGGACTGCTGTGCCAAACACCATCGGAGCAATAGATTATTATATCTGATTCGAAATATAACCTGCAGAATGTGGTTGCGCGATGACCAGGAGGAGCGCGCATGACTCATTTGTGCTGCAAAACATGTTGGCACGTCTTGCGCAGCATGGCATTTATTGTCCATCCATCTCGGTAACGCAGACTATTCCTTGACCACCTCCTGTCCGTGCTGCGGCGAGACGTTTGTTTGAAGCCATTTTCAGATCAAACCATTTATTCTTGATTTCTGATACTGTACGACCCACGGGAGACACAACATATGCACTACAATATTAATATGAAGTTAACTGTAGTTTCGAGACATTTTAAAATGCTTCTGTTCAAAAACACATCCGACACTTGCGGGGGGGGGGGGGTAGCGGTGCGCTCTTCTGAATAAGTGAAACTATAATGTAACACAGTTGTTTACACTAAAATTAAAAATATTTGACCATCCGACACTTGCGGGGGGGGGGGGTAGCGGTGCCACAGCGCGACTGAGAGCAGAACTTCAATCTCCGAACGCGTGAAGTTCTTCTTTTTACTTCTTGATTTTGAATGAATGGACACTTCCTGCTGTCAAAAGGCAGGAAACGTAGCCTTATATGGTGTTTTGAGGGGTGGGAATTATGTAAATGACCTCTCCGCGTGCACGCGCAGGTGGATAGAACAGGTGGGATTCATCATATTTGCGCAGCCATTTACACACTTTTCCTGAGGATAGAAGAGTTTGTTGAATCTGACGTGGCATGTTCGTACGAACGCTTCGTACGAACAAAAGTAGGAGAAATTTAGGATAAAAATACGAACATGTTCGTGCATGAGGATCCTTGTCATTTACAACAGAGACCTGCTTTTAATCTATTTAATGAAGTTTACAGATGTTTAACAACCTGGTAAAATGCACCAAAATGCAGGAAATGGCATCTCTTTTATTCCAAATTTTCTGGAGGACCGATGGAGGTGAAGCCCATTGAGCCTCGAGGACTCATTTACAATATAATTATATTATTTAAAGAGCATAAATAAAGAAGTGTTTTTATTGCTAAGTTTATGTTTTTGCACTTATTTCCAAAATGCTTAATAGAACAGCAGATTTCAGTTTCATACTCTCTTGGTGCATTGTTGGTGTTAGTATTGGAAGCTGTCCCCAAAGTAAAACATAAAACAGCCCAAAACATTGAAATAAAGACATCACATTGAAAATTGTATACATTTATTTATGTTATTCTAGCTGATAAGACCAAAATTCTTCCATGGAAACTACAAGGTAGTTCCCGACTTACGAGCGAGTTCCGTACCTATCGTAAGTCGAAAATTCGTAAGTAGGATCACCAAAAAAAAATATATATTATTATTTTTTTTTTTTTTTTATGAGATGCATATTCGTAAGTCAGAAACGTCGTAAGTCGGGGTCGTCGTAAGTCGAGGACTACCTGCACAGTAAAAATGGTTTTGGTTACAAACATTTAAATACTGTACAGTACTCATTAAAATTAATGCAAGTGTTCTAAATATTCCTTCAAAGTGTTTTATTTATTTATTTATTTTATTTTTGTTTGAAAGAGAACAATTGTACATATTTGGTGACAAAGTTTTTGCTTCATGATCTGTAAACTATGCTCTCGTCCCAGAACCAGTCCCGGAAAAACTTTCCCTCTGTAGAAAAGCCTTGACTTAACGCTCCTCAGAAATACTGCAGAGTTCATACTTAAAAATGTCAAAACTGTCTGAAGACAATACAGTAGTGTACACGCTGGATACACTGATCTACTTTGACATTTACATTTGCATTAATTTCCCTGCTTTTTTAAAATATTTATAGGGCTACAGTTTGTAGTTATCACACCACTGCGTCTATTAAATGAAGCACTAATAATACTGTATATCTAATCTAGAAGAATGTCGCTCACAAGATGCCTGCAATAATTAGCTCATTACCTGGCAGTGAAGTCAAGCAGAGTGAAGCTTTAATGCTTCAGTGGCGCAACGTGGAGCAAATACACTTGACAGTCGGTGACTGGATGGGTCAACAAAAGGTGAACTTCTGGTGCAGGAGGCTGTGATTCATTTCCAGTGCTACATTTAACCATGACAGCAATGCTTAACAACCCGTGAACCTCATGCTGAAAATCTGTCGCTTTTGGAGAACATGGTAATCACAAGTCTATGAATAGAGACTTCAGATGAGCATTTTGTGTTTGGAAACCATCTAAACAACACGTAAAATATGTGTGGACATTTATGCTAAAGTGGGCTGCATGGTGGAACAACTGGTAGAGCTGCTGCCTCTCAGCGAGCAGGTTACCCTGGTTCAAATCCCGGTTCGGGGGCCTTTCTGGGTGGAGTTTGCATGTTCTCTCCGTGCATGAGCGGGTTTTCTCCGGGTACTCCAGTTTCCGCCCACAGACCAAAAACATGCATGTAAGGCTGACGGATAACTCTAAATTGTCTCTAGGCGTGAGTGAGAGAGTGAATGGTTGTTTGTCTCCTTTGTCTCTATGTGGCCCTGTGATGGACTTGCGACCTGTCGAGGGTGTACCTCGACTCTCGCACAGAGATGGCTAGACAAGGGCACCAGTCACTTCCGCAACCTAAAAAGGAAGAAGCGGGTAAAAGATGATGGATGTCTAATGCCCCTTTTCCACTTGCCGGTTCGGGTCGTTTTTTGCGCAATATATGCGTGCCAGAAGCGAGCTGGACGCATTTTCCACCTCACATATGAGCCGCGCCGCACCGCGATTCCGGACTGATTTCAGAGCAGGGTTCAGGCGAGCTGTAAGCGCGCCGTCCTTCACGTCATAAACAGGGGCGTAGCCAGAATTTTATGGGGAGCGGTTTCTTTAAAAGAAATGTGGACCTTGAAATATAAACACTTCTCAGTAGCTCACTGGAAACGCGTTGTTTTTTTTTTTGCTGCTCCAAACCTTATCCAGACCAAGTGGGTTCGATTCCCACTTGGTATAACTTATTTTTTTGTTTTTATTTTAGATTATTTATTCATTCCAGATTAAAAGAACACAAGAAAACTATTTACAAAACAACAAGAAATAAAACAATACATGACATGAAAGGAAGCAGAAGAAGAAAATAATCTTATTATATCTGCCCCTTCTCAAACAAATGTTTTTTTTCAAACACTCGATTCAAACAACTACGTTTGTCTTTTATTGGGGAAAGGTGCATTGTGGGTCTTTTCAGAACAACAACAACAGATCCTCCATCTGAGCTTGTCCTCGCCCGCACCAAACCGAAGCGTAGCTGATCGTATTGTTGGAGCTCGAACATAATAGATATCATGGCAAAAGAATAATAGTTAAGGGAACACTACCTCCACCACGTGTGAGAGAGTAGGATCCTACACCCCGCCCACCGAAGGGCTACAGAAGTGAATGGAGACAGAGCTACATGTGAGCCGATCCGAATTGAACCAGACCGGACCAGACTGATCCGCTCTGCGCCGAGCAAGTGGAAAAGGGGCATAAGAGTACTACTGGCTGCAGCTCTCTGCTCCAAGATGGCTGCTCATTACCACCAGCTGTCGGCCATCTGCTTGATTAGATCCAACACCAAACAAGGCTGCAGTCCAGTGCTATTCTCTTCTGGCACATTTAGCCTTTCATGGTGTTTATGCCTCTGGCTAGTATTATTGAGTATTTTGAAATATATTATTCTTGTGTCCTCAGTTATCCTGCTTCCCTCCATCCTGTCTAGTCCTGGTTCTCCCTCAGTCCTGTTCCTCATTCCTTGTCATCCAGCCACTTGTCTGATCTGCCTTGTTCTTCATCTCTGGAGTCCTGTTTTGAATTCGGCTCTGTGTCTCACCACCATGTCAAACCCTGTAAGAGAAAACAACTGTACCGCTAACATTCTTCTCCTTCAACCAGACCCACCTGACCCTCTCCTTCTTCCTCAAGACTAAATGAACATGGCTGTCATGGCAATCAGACTGGTGTTTTTCAAGCTCTTCTCAAATTGCCAACCAGCCATACAGAACTGTTGGATCTACTGTGGTACCGTACAGGACTTTCCACGATCTGATATGAGGTGGTTCAAATTCTAATTTGTGATTCATGCTGAAACATAATTTTAACTTACCATCGCTGAACTGTACCTGCTAGAATCACACAAAATGTATAAAAGTTTGAGCACACATCGCACAAACGTTGTTCAAAGTATTTTGTCACAGTTTAGTCGCAAATTGTCTTTAGTGTGTCTCCTTGCATTTACAATTCATTCACTTTTTCAAAATTCTGTCATGCTCTCAGAACACGGGAAATGACAGCTTTTCTTTTATGTTTCCAATCAGTCACATTTTAATTTCATGGGTCATTGACTCCGCCAGTTGTTTCAACTTTTCACTGACTCACTCAAACTAAACTAGGAAGGATTTGAGAAAGGTTCCAGATACGCACAATGAATCCATGATTATTTTGGGAGAAAAGTTGACTTGCTAATTTTTGTACATGCCCAGAAATCTAGGTGGTGCAATCCAACCATCCATCCATTATCTTTACTCGCTTCTTCCTTTTCGGGTCATGAGGGTTACTGATGCCCATATCGCACAGTCCCCGAGAGATTGGCAATACCCTGGACAGGTCGCCAGTCCATCACAGCTTCAAGCCACAGTACAATGAAAAGGCTGCAATGCATGACATGAAATTTAGGACCCTCATTTTGGAAAGTTCTTTGCCAATACCATTTGCAATTCGTTATCAAAAGTTCAATTCCAGTTATTCAGTTAGACACAGTCCTGACAGGATGGTGTGACAAAAAAAGGGGAAATGTGTATGTAAATTGGGACAAATAAGTGCTAACAGGTGGTTTGATTAGAAATACAGATGAGGTGGATAAATGTAGATCTAGCTTGAACAATGATAGAGGACATCAAGAGGATATATCGAGAATTTCAGAACAGAGCATAACTAAATGACCTAACCTGCCCAACCGACTCACAATGAAACAAGAAAATTAAACACGAAAACTCTAACAGAAAAACACTGCAAAAGCTCTATGCTGGTTAATGCAAATAAACAAATGAATAAATAAATAAAAAACATAACTCCAAGATGTAAAGAATAGAGTTGAATTTGTACTTGTAAAAGGGGGGAATGGGAGCCATTCAGCAAAAAATACAATTTTTGTTTTTGTTTTTAACTGTTATGCAGATTTTCAGCAGTTCTTGTTATACAGAGATGTTAAGTTTGATTCTATATGTGGGAAGTGGGCATAATTTCAAATATATGCTTACATTTGATAATCCCTACTAAACCTAGATTGATATTTGAAGAATAAATATAGTTTGAGCCTTTTTTTATTATTACTTGTACCATACCATACCATTTTATTTATAGAGCACTTAAAACAGTGACAAGGCCAACCAAAGTACTATACAAACAGAAAAACAAACAACACATAAAGCAACATACAAAATGAATTAAAATCAGAATATAGACATAAAAACGTTGCAGATAATAAATATAACGACTAACCTGTGTGAAGCAAACAGGTTCAAAACACAGATCATCAGGTGTTGAAAACTACAGAATAGTAGTGGGATTTTAAATGAGATTTGAAAATCGAGAGGGAGGGGGCCTGTCTTGGGCCTGCTACAGAGAAGGCCCTGTCACCTCTGCGCTTAAGACAAGTTCCTGGTCCGCTGACCTCAGAGAACGTGGTGGCTGTAGTAAATCAGAGAGATGAGGGGGACTGTTCAGTGATTTGTAGACATACAGGCATATTTTGAACTGGATTCGAAGGTGAACCAGTAACCAGTGCAGGGAGGCCAAAACTGGTGAAATGTGCTCTCTTTTGTGTGTACTGGTTAAAAATCGGGCTGCTGCATTCTGGACCAGTTGTAGTCATGCAATGGTGTTCTGACTGATACCAAACAGGAGTGAATTGCAGTAATCAAGCCTAGATGTGACCAAAATTGGATCAATTTTAACTTCGATTGCCTTTTTAACTTAAAAATGATACACAGACAGACTACAATATATCAATTTTATTACACGATAATTTACCACATTTTTGCATTTTAGAACATATTGTAATAATCTGTAGACAATGATGATCAAATGAGATATCATTTTATAAACAAGCGAAGTGATGTCAACTGTAACTTCTCAAAGCTGTGAGCACAATCGCTGAGTTTCCTCGGAGACATAATTATATAAATCAAAACCCTGGCAAACACTGACAAAACTTTCTGGATGGCTAAATTCAGCTTGGCATAAAAGGGTTTGTTGCATTTTATGTAAACTGACATTTTAAAATCGAAAAAACATATAAAATGCAAATATAATTAACAATTTGGATTTAGACGGCACACTTTTTTGACCACCTTTTTTTTTACCTGTTTCTGCTCTATACCCTATAAAAACCCTAAACAAATATGGAAAATGTTTACCTCGTGCTTTGAATGCTATAAATAAACTTCTGAGATAGAAATGGTTGAAGTCTTGTTATGAAAAAGAGAGCCCGTCTATTTCCATTTGTCATAGCTGTGCAATAAACAATTGTAAATGCTGGTAATTTTCTTTACTTTTGCCACTGACAGGCCTGATTATGGGTTCTTATGTGAGAATGTTCACATTAACAGCAGCATCAACAAGCATGTAGGATGTGCGAGTGGGAGGCGAAAAGCAAACATGCTCAAAATGTGCATTATTGCTGACAAAAAACACTAACTGGGTATGTTTTTTTCGTTATTGAATCATTTAAATGACTGCAGCAAAAATAGAAAACGTTGTAAAGTCAAAGTTTATGCTTGTGAAGATTCTCAGTCATCCAGGAAATGATAAAATCAAAAAAAGGCGTTCAATACAGAAACAACTCGACTTTATTTGTAACGGAAAACGTTTCACTTCTCATCCAAGGAATTGAGAAAGCGCCTCGGATGAGAAGCGAAAAGTCGTCTGTTACAAATAAAGTCCAGTTGTTTCTGTATTGAACGCCTTTTTTTGATTAAAGTCAAAGTTAAACTTAATTTTAGGGGACATCAGAGTTAAGAGAATAGCCACATTTGAGATGTAATCCTGCTATAAATTCATCCCGATTTAAAAATAGAATACTTTGATCAAAGAGTATGTAAAGAAAAGCTTTTGTTGATGCGCAAACTGCATCAAAGCAAAGGGACTTTGCAAATAATGACAAGTTTTAGGGTAAAAATGTTCAAGCTGTGACAAAACGCATTAACTAAAGCGGATATGTTTCCTCCGTTTGAGAACAATTATTTTCTTTTGTGTCTGCCTAGTGTAATATTTGCATCAGTTATTGAATTGCTGAGATATATTTGTTAGCATTGCATCATTTGAGTTTATTGTAAATATTCGAAAACAAGTCCACTAATTAATGAAGTTGAACATGAGAAGGAGATAAAAAGGGAGTCATATATACAGTATATATATATATATGTATATATATA
>JBBPBX010038867.1:17001-30175 GCA_038048925.1 Garcialebias charrua
TATATATATATATACAATTGTCTTTACCAGGAATGGAAAGTACTTTATTGCTTTGTTTGTTGCTGAAATGATTAAATGGTGCTTCATAGGCTTAGATGTGCTGCCATTTTAGACCCATGAAATCCTCTAAAATCCCACTGGATAAACTTGAAAGTGCAACAAGCGAAACAAAAGTTGTTTTTCAAGTGCTGACATTTGAGGCAAACCAGATGCAGCATATTAAACAAGATGTAGACTTTGACAGGCGGCTAAACACAGCTGTTCATATGTTAACATGACAACTTAGCTTTGAGTCTTTTCTGTAACTTTTTTCCACGAGCACAGAAATATTTGCAAAAGAACATCAATTTTGGGACTGAACTATTTCTCAGCACAACAGCGAGGTACAGATGAAGCGGTAACATCTATTTCCCACCGTTATCAGTTTCTGAATCCACCTCTTTTATTCCTTCCTGTCACCATGGCACCAGCAATAGGAAGCAGTTTGATAACTCAGTCGCTTTATCAGAAAAAAAGAGAGGGAAAAAAGCCTGGCTGACATTTGGACTAAGATGGCTGATATACCACTGCAGCTAACATTCATTTCACCCCTTTCAGCCCACACGTTCACCTCTTTCTGTGTTCTCCCAGGCCAATAATCAAACTGCAGATAGAGTTGTGAAGAAGCCAAATAATAAAACAGGACTGAGTCTGTGTTGTGAAAATACAAACATGTCATTTTAAATAAAATACCATATCTGTCTCAGCTATGCTATGCTTATTTATCTACTTTGTATTACTGAACATAGAATGTAAGAATTTATAAAGTAAGGAAATAAATTACTTCTGTGTTTATAAACAAGTGAGACACATGTCCCCTGTCACTGAAAGCTTGTTTCTCTGGATTAGAGCTGTTGTCTCTCAGCTACACTGCAAAAACGTAAAATCTTACCAAGTCTAATTTTCTAATTTCAAGTCAAAACCTCTTATCACACTTAATATACAAACATATATCTAAGTAAGACATAACAACTTGTTTTGAGACAATGCATCTTGAAAATCTTGATAAGGCAAAAAGTCTTGAAAATATCTTGTTTTGAGTCATTTCTTATTTGAAACAAGCTTTTTTGACATTTCATTAACATTTGCAGTTGTCGTGAGGTTTGTAAAATGTGAAAAATCTTGTTTCAAGATAACAAACTAACTTGAATTAAGACAAATCTGCTTCTTTGATCAGCATGCCCACTCAAAGTATTAATCATTCTATTTTTTATACAGGTTCTGTTTAACTTTGAACAGACTCCATTGTCCTAATACAATTTCTTTAAACCAATAGTTCATTAACATTTTCTACATTGTATTTTTTTCCAAGGCTGAATACTACATAAACATACCTACTGTGCAGTTTATATTAAATAGACAAATAATGCAGGTTCATTTCACATATTTATTTTAACATATAATTTAACATTGTGACTGGTCACAGCAAAACCAGGAACAAGTCTCCCCTGGGTCATTTTGAGTTATTTACAGAATCTGAAAGTGTGGGTTCTAAGCTATCCGATGATGGCAAACACTTGGCACTCCAAAAAAAAAAAAAAAATGAAGAAGATACAGCCATTTCAATGTTGGCAATCTGCATATAATATTAGGGAGAACTTGAAGCTTTTATTGATTTTTTCCAGTTTGAGTGTGAGAGACTTGTTCCTGCTTTTCCCGTGGCCCGTCACAAATTGATTTTAATAAAATAAATATGTGGTTAGGACAGATTAAGCGGCCGTGGGGCGGCCGTGGCGTAGTGGTAATGGCAGTCGTCCCCGATCGGAAGGTTGGAGGTTCGAATCCTGGTTCCCCACACCATGTGTCGTTGTGTCCCCGGGCAAGACACTTAACCCCGAGTTGCTCCCGGTAGGACTGGATGGCGCCTTGCATGGGTCTGCCGCTACCGGTGTATGAATGTGTGTATGAATGGGTGGATGGTTGGTATTGTAAAGAGCTTTGGGGCCCCTCATAGGGGGCTGGAAAACGCTATATAAATAAGCTCCATTTACCATAAACATATTTTTCTACGTTTGGGACAAGGGGAAAAAATATAGTAAAAAAGGGATCCTTCGCACTCCTTCCCACACCTTCCCACACCTTTGCACTCCTTCGCACTCCTTCCCACATCTTCCCACACCTTCCCACACCTTGGCACTCCTTCGCACTCCTTGGCACTGGCACTCCTTAGTTATTAGTTATTTAGTACACAAAGAATGGGATTAACAATAACATTTTTATGGGTACCAGCACACATTGGGATAAAAGGAAATGAGACAGCAGATAAGATGGCAAAGAAGGCAACTCAAACTCAGATCAACTTCACAGTAAAAACAAGTAAATCAGAGGCAAAAAAAAGTATCATTAAACATTCATTCAACCTTTATTTAGTCAGGTAAATCTTTTGAACCTCATGGGCTCATTTACTAAAGCGACCTGCTAGAACAAAGACTGAAGAAAGAATGGCAGAAAAGATGGGATGAAGAAAGTAAAGGAAGATGGTTTTATGGGATCAAAATGACAGTAGGTGAAACACGAACTGGAAGAAGGAGCAGAAAAGAGGAAAGATTAATAACAAGACTAAGATTTGAACACACAGGACTTAATTATTCATTATTTCAAATAAAGAAACACAATACAGGCAAATGTGAGCACTGTGGACAAGATGAAACATTGCAACATGTTCTACAGGAATGTCAAAACTATGATCAAGACCGTAAATATATGAAGAGAGAATTTGAAGAGATAAAAGAAAAGTTTAACATAATAGCTGCACTACAACATAACTTAGAGAGTAAACATATCCAAATTATAATTAGATATTTTAAGAAAACAAAGTTGTTTAATAGAATTTGAAATACATATAGTTTAATCAGGCGTACACATTATCCCATGAAGAACCACACTCCATACCAGTGGTGGCGGTAATGCACACCTAAAGTGTTTTGCCAACCGCCATTAAACCCCATGAAGAAGAAGAAGAAGAAGAAGAAGAAGAAGAAGAAGAAGAAGAAGAAGAAGAAGAAGAAGAAGAAGAAGAAGAAGAAGAAGAAGAAGAAGAAGAAGAAGAAGAAGAAGAAGAAGAAGAAGAAGAAGAAGAAGAAGAAGAAGAAGAAGAAGAAGAAGAACGGTGTGCGCATGCGTGAAGTAAATTCGTAATCGTCTTTGCGCGGGCTCAGCTACAACGGTAAGTAAAGTTTTGTAAATCACATTAGTTAATAAACCCGTGACAAACTTTGAACGATTATTTTGGGGCGTACAGTCAACAGCAGAATTTACCAACGGCTTACTAGCTGTGCCGATATTTTCGAGCTGTACATTTCGAGCCGATTTTTTCGAGATAGCTAGCTCGGACTGCAAGCTACCGTCCGAGCTAGCTACACAGTCGCCGTGCGGAGCCAGTAACAGTCTCATTGATTAAAATGAGTGCGTATTTGCTGCGGAGGTCGGACCGGAGCGGAACGCATGTAGGGGGCTAGCAGTCCAGTGTTAGCGCGGGCTAGCTAGCTAGCTAACCCGCGCTAACACTGGACTGTTGTGATGGTCTGCTAAATGAGGTGGTTGGAAAAAAAGAGCTGGAGTTTAATGTTTTTGTCTGCTCTGTTAGGCCATGAAGAGTCCTAAACTCTTAGAGAGGTGCTCAAAAGGAGAGAGAGAGTATTTGTATAAAAAAGAATTTATTATGACAGACATAAGGGTTATGATTAATCAGCGTACAGACATAAAATACATTTATATGCATACGACCTGCTACAAACTAAAGAATGATGAACAGCAATGGTAGAATTTCCTTAAACAACAAACAGAAGAAAAAAAAAATGTAGGAGAGAAATAGAAAGTGAAATGCAAAGTATCAAAACTTTGGTGTGGAGACAGGACTTCTGAAAATGTGCTCACAGTATCCCAATTTTTTTTCAACAGAAAATGAGATACAGCTAAATTTCAATGTAGATGGTGTACCATTATTTAAATCATCAAATGTACAAATTTTGCCCATTCTCTGCAGTGTGAAAAAGTTAGAGCCGTTTATTGTTGCATTAATTTGTGGAACTGCAAAGCCAAACAGTGAGCCAAAGCCAGGCAGCATCAGGCCTCAGAGTAAAAAACCTTGGCCTTATCGGAAAAGCAAGACAAAACCGAGCCTAAGCTGTCCCAGGCTCTCTCAGAGCTGCAAACTCAAGAACTCCCAGAAAACCTCTTCTGCAATAATGATGAATCAACCTGACTTCGTGGTCGCATCCCTGAAGGTGGTACCGTTTGCATCAGACATTAGAACGTAACCAACTTTGTTATGCACACGGAAAGGCCTCGTATGATAAGACACACCAATTCTCTGTTTTAACGTTATGGCTGCAATGATCAAAAAGTATGAAATACAAAACTGCATCTGACAATCGGTCACAAAATTTCCTTCACAGGTATAGTTTGTTCAAAATATGACTACTGTCTTACAGCATGTATATTTTTTTATTTATTTTAGGTCAAAAAGCTACCAAGAAGTCTAGAAATGTTTTTCCTTGTGAGGGTATGTTAAAAAAAATTTCACCACTGATTAATTTGGGGGTATACCACATCAAAAGAGGATAGTTATACCTTGGTGGTGGGTCATGTCACACAAGGTGGGCTGACAATTCTAGAATCATTGGAGGTATGCAATTGTTCTTACTGCAAACGCACAGCTAAGTCACTTACACTTTTTGTTACATATTTCACAATAAAAATAAGCCACATCCTGCACATAATAAGCTAATCCATGTAACTTTTATTTCTTTTTTTAAGAACAAATCTATGTAGTATTTCAATCACCACCATATCAGTAACAGGCTAATTACTTACTATAGATGTAAAATCACTTTTATTTTAATTTATTTTTTACTGTTGACTGTTTTATTATAGATGACTTTGCTCTTCCAACTCCTCCTAAAAGGATGAATGCACAGTCAGGTAAATATTGCACAACTATCATCTTGGGGTACTTGGAAACCTTGTGTAAAGTAATTTACATTTTTGACATATTAACACTTATGTTTAAACCCTCTAAAATGCAGAAAGAACCCCGATGGACATCCCTTCAAGCACTCAATCTCAAATCTTGGGATGCAATGGTAGCAGGAGTACCTCTGAGTCTCTTTCTAATGATCAAAGGTATTTAATTTAAATATGATCAAAATTAGAGATGTAACAATTCATCTAACTCACGATTAGGGATGCACCGATCCACATTTTTTACTTCCGATACCGATTCCGATATCTGAGGTTTAGTATCGGCCGATACAGATCCGATCCGATATTGAAAAACAGCATTAATTGAAACATTTCAGAGTCAGAGTCAGAGTCAGAGAGAATTTATTGTCATTTGCACCGCATGTAGTACATGTGTTGAAAACGAGATTATGTACACAGGGTCCCAGTTACATCCAACAACAAATGCAAGAGAAAAACAATAATAACATCTAGGATTAACTAAGAGAGACATCAGCTAGTAATACACTAAGCCCTAATGTAGTAGAAAAACATCATTATAAACAGCAGCACGAACATGAGCAGATGGTCACAGATGAACGCAGCAACAAGAAACAGATCAGTATCAGTATGATGTGACATTTTGCAGTGTTTATTCTTATTATTTATTTATTCATGAGTCTGACAGCCTCAGGGTAGAAGCTGTTTCTCAGTCTAGTGGTTCTACATTTGATGCTCCTCAACCTCCGTCCCGAGGGGAGTGGTGCAAAGAGTGAGTGTGCTGGGTGAGTGAGGTCTTTCATGATGCAGGTGGCTCTTTTTCTGCATCTGGAGGTGTAAATGTCTGTGATGGTGGGGAGACTGACTCCCACAGACTTCTGTGCAGCCTTCACCACTCTCTGCAGAGCTTTTCTCTCTGCAACTGTGCAGCCTCCATGCCACACGTTGATGCTGGAGCACAGGACGCTCTCCACTGCACACCTGTAGAACGAGGTGAGGACTGGGCTTCTCAGACCGGCTCGTCTCAGCCGTCTGAGGAAGTAGAGTCTCTGATGACCTTTCTTGATCAGGCTGGTGGTGTTATTGCTCCAGCTGAGGTTATCATTCAAGTGTACACCCAGGTATTTGTAGCTGGAGACCACCTCCACCGCAGATCCACCTATATACAGTGGGGTGTGGGTGTGTTTGTTCCTTCTGAAGTCCACAATCATCTCCTTCGTCTTCTTCACATTCATGTGAAGGTTGTTCTCTTTGCACCAGCTCTCCAGATGTTCCACCTCCTGTCTGTAGCTGGATTCATCATTATCTGTGATGCATCCCACCACAGCTGTATCATCTGCAAACTTAACAATATGACAGCCTGGATGTGTGGCTGTACAATCATATGTGAGCAGAGTGAACAGAATTTCTTTCCTATAAAAAAAACAGACATAAATGAACTACTGAATTGCACATTTATTTTATAACTATGCACCAGTACAGCAATCTTAAATAAAATAACTGTTTACAAGCTTAGTCAAACATATAAAAAAAAATCTTTAAATTTAACTTGTTCAGTGAGTGCAATTAGGAATTCAAAATATTCTCTCTTATTTTTAAAGCAGTGATTAACCATTGTAACCAAAGAAAATGGTTTAAAAAATCAAATGAGAAAAATATTAAACATTTTACAGACAGTATTTGTATTGACTGAAGAAAATATATTAATAAGCAAATAAAAGCTATTTTTTCTTCCACTAGAACAGAATAAATGAACTTCTTAAACATTTATCTGCCCAAATTAGATTGACAGCTTCATCTTCAGTTCACAAAACAATTAGGGGTGCAATGATACTGAAAATTCACAATCTAGTTTGATACTTTAGTGTCAAGGTAGGGCCAGGCTCCAGGGGCACCGGCCCTTGTTGGCCCCACCCCAGAACCGCCCCTGCTGCTCAACGGAATTTGCCACTTGTCAAACATTTCCTTCAGGCTAGCTGCTATCGCTTCACTGGTGTGTGACCCACGAAAGTTTGTTGCGTTCAACATTGCGCTGTGTGGCACAAAACTCTCATCCAGCCAGTGTGCCGTTAAACTTAAAAGTGACACGGGGGAGACGTCAGAGCTCCAAATGTCTGTCGTGAAACTCATGGCTTTAACATCTTTTATCTCCTCCAATATGCGTTTGCACACTTTACCGTGCAGTTCAGGTAGAGCCGTTTCTGACAAATATTTTCTGCTCATCGGAGGAGATGCGGAGGTGCCGCGCACACATCTCCAGGCTAAGAGACTTGCGCTTTGGTCCGCAGGCTGGAGCATGCGCGCCGCGCGTGCACTCAGAGCACAGAGGACAGCAGACAGCTCGTGGAGGAGACGTGTGTGCGCCGCACACACGTCTCCTCCACGAGCTCCTCCACAAGCTGTCAGCGGGACAGCACACACGGAGCTCAGCATAGATATAAACTGTATAGATTGCCCCTATGGATCGCTATGGATCGGGTCCATTGTCACAGATACCCGATCTAGAACTTTGTTTAATATCGGGACCGATACCGATACTGGTATCGGATCGGTACATCCCTACTCACGATGCGATGTGTACCAATTTTGCTGTTGCATGCTTTAAACAGATCAGTCAGACCTGGCCAAGACAGGCAGTCCCTTTCTCAGAGGCGGCATTGGAGGTCGAGGTCTTCCTCTCGTGGACAAAGGTAAATTGTTATCAAAAGTATAATATTGATAACCTGGATTATTCTGATAATTCAAACATTTCCAGAAATGTAGATTAATTTATCTTTTTAATTACAATAATGCATTATTATTTGAATGTTAATGAGAAATTGGTGTTATTATTTTTTAAAGAATAAACCTAACATAGTATTTGGATATTAAAGTTTTCAAGGTGGAAAGAAACAAAATCTTTGCAGGTTGCTGGAAATATCTTACTCAAAATCATTTTTTTAATTGATACATTTTTTTCCATGGTTCTACACTAACTTCTTGCACTGATTGCACTGGTGTTTCTAAACTTTTTTTTGGTTCACCAGCACAGTTAGTGCACCCAAATTTTCAACCGCGTCATATTTAACATGATAGTTTTACAGGTTCTCTCTTTATTTTATTTATTTATCTGGCTTATATTCCACAATCTTAAAATATGATTCATCATGCCAACAGAAATATGTCTTTGTGTTTCAGGAAAAACAGGACCTCAAAGCCCCCAGGAAAACTCTCCCTCTCCTGTCCAATTCTGATTGTGTGTTCGTCCAACTGCCTGCTCACGGTAGGAGATGTGCCCATCACATTTCCCAAAGACATTTTATGTTTAAACATTTGAAGTTGTAGTGGCTCCCTCATTTTTCATGGTGCCCAGTAGTATACTCTCCATTTTTCATAGCAAAAATTGTTTTTATTTTGTTGAAGGTGTTTTATATTATTTTTTAAAAATATAATCAAGTGTTAACTACAGTTGTAATTGGGAGTAGTAGTTGTTGCATTGCTGCTGAAACCATTGTGATAAAATAAATGTGTTGAAGTTAAAGAATACCTTTCATTTTTTGTCATTACAGAAAATGTTTGAAGGTTTTGACAAGACATGTATTATTACGTTTGTTGGTTAAATTTGATAACGGGTTGGAGAAACATTTGAAACATCTGTAGAACTAAAAATGAGTAAAAGTTTTAGGGATGTATACTAATTTTAAGCATCACACGCTCAATTGTAGTAAAATATTGCTAAGAATGAGATTTTTTGCAGCTAGGTTTAAGATTGTTTATCTTGTAAAAAGATAAAATGTCTTATTTTTAGAAATCGTGTCAAGACAATTTTCACTTGTTGGAAGATCTTTTTGCTTATTTCAGTCAAAAAAAATCTAATTTTAAGTTGTTTTAAACTTGTTTTCAGAGTAGACTTTTCTCCAGTGTACTACTTTTGAGCATCAGAATCTTATTATAAGACAAGAAAAGCTCACAATTGTAGTAAAATATTGCTCAAAACTAGATTTTTGTAGCTAGTTTCAAGATTCCGCATATCTTGTTTTCACTTGTTACCAGATCTTTTTGCTTATTTCAATCCAAAAAAAACTAATTTTAAGTTGTTTTAAACTTGTTTTCAGAGTAGACTTTTCTCCAGTGTACTACTTTTGAGCATCAGAATCTTATTATAAGACAAGAAAAGCTCACAATTGTAGTAAAATATTGCTCAAAACTAGATTTTTGTAGCTAGTTTCAAGATTCCGCATATCTTGTTTGACTTGAACAAAATGTCTTATTTTAAGAATCTTGTCAAGTGAATTTTCACTTGTTCCATTGGCAGATTTTTTTGCTTATTTCAAGCAAAAAAATCTTATTTTACATTTTTTTTTTTCCAAAATATATTTATTTGAGTTTTTACACAATTAAACCAACATTCATACAATAAACAAACTTAAGTAAAATACCCCCACCCACACAATAAAAAAATAAAAAATAAAAAGGAATAAAAATCAAAAATACAATCAACAACAAAATGTCTCAAAATTCTTTTTTCATTGTTCATTTCTTTTATAATGAGTCCAACTATACATGTCTTCTCTTATTATTGTCTTTGGAACTGCGGTCAGCACGTTCTTCAATTGTTTGCATTTTCATTTAAAGTGTCCAGACTTTTTACATACAAAATAAAAGGGTTCCAAACACACTCAAACAGTCCTTGCTTGCCCTTTAACAAATACGTTATCCTTTCCAAAGGAAGAGCCGATAGCATTTGCTGTAACCATTGATTCGCAGTAGGTCTATTTAAGTTTTTCCAACATAGCGATATACATCTTTTTGCATTAATCAAACTTAAATCAATAAACTTTTGTTCATTATTAGTATAATTATGTCTTTCAGGATATAGACCGAACAAAAACAGTTTTGGGTCCAAAATTATTTGTTTAGAAATGATTTTCTCAATTATATTTTTTACTTCAGTCCAAAATAACATAATTTCCCTGCAGTACCACATACAATGTACCAAAGTTCCCTTTTCCTCAACACATTTTGAACAAACATCAGGTATCTCCCCATTGTATTTATTAAGGTCTACAGGAGTTATGTAAACCCGCATTAACCACTTGTAATGAATCATTTTTAAAGCTGTATTAATAGAGCTAGTGTGAGCAAGAGTACATGCTCTTTTCCAGTCTTCCTCTGATAGTTCCATTATTATGTCTTCTTTCCAAGCATTAAATCTATCCTGTGATCCTTCAAGAGAATATGATGTCAATAACTGATAAAAATCTGATATAATACCTTTTTTTAAACTATCTTTTGTTAGCATTTCTTCTAAAATTGATTTTAGAGGTTTTGTCAGCACATTGTTCTGAGTTGTTTTTATAAAATTTCTGAGTTGAAGATATTTAAAAAATTGATTCTTATTTATATTAAATTTAGTCTGTAACTCTTGAAAGCTCATTAGTGTGTCTGAATTTGATTCATACAAGTGTTCAATCCTTTGGAGACCTTTATCCTTCCATTCTTTAAATGTTGGGTCCGTTTTACCTGGTAAAAAGAATTGGTTTCCCCACACTGGGCTGAATAAAGATAAATTAGTTGAATCGTTTAGAATTTTTTTAACATCTCTCCATACTCTAATTGTGTTTTTAAGAAATGGGTTTTTAGTTTGTTTCAGGAGCTTCATTATTGAATTGGAATATAAATATGCTGGGAGTGTTACTGTTAAATCTTGTGTTTCCATATCAACCCAATGTGGGGAATGTTTACTATAATAAAACATCATAGACCTAAGATGTACTGCATAATAGTACCACTGAAAATTAGGGCATTTCAAGCCTCCCCGATCATACGGGAGGTATAGTAATGTTAAGCGTATTCTGGATTTCCTGTTTTTCCATAAGAAACGTATCATCATCTTTCTTATTTGTGGAAAGAATTCAGGAGGAGGTGGAAGGGCAACATTCTGAAACACATAAAGCACTTTTGGTAATATAATCATTTTCATTAAATTTACTCTTCCAATCATAGATATTGGCAATGGCATCCATCTTTCTAAAGATTCTTCTACAGTATTTAATATGTGTTTATAGTTAGTTGCGGATATCTGTTCTATGTTTGATGAAATACATATTCCTAAATACTTAAATTCATTTACTATCTTAAACTCTTGTATTTCTGAAGTTATATTTATCTTATCATTCTTGTTAAGAAGTAGCATTGAAGATTTCATTTTATTTATTTTATATCCCGATATCTCACCATATTGTTTAATTATATCCAAAATATGTTTTATTGAGCTACTCATTTTAGATACAAATAAAATAACATCATCTGCAAACAAGGAGATTTTGTGTTCATTGGATCCTATTTTGATTCCATAAATTTGCGGGTGTGAACGGATAGCAATAGCAAATGGCTCTATTGCCAAAGTAAATAATAAAGGTGACAATGGGCATCCTTGTCTGCATCCCCTCCTGATCTTTATTGGTTTAGATATATTTCTATTTGTTATAATTTCAGCTGAAGGGTTACTATATAATATTTTTACCCATTGAACAAACTTATTTCCACAATTAAACCTTTCCAATACCTGAAGAAGGAATTCCCAATCTATTCTGTCAAATGCTTTTTCGGCATCCAATGATAGAAGAGCTGAGTCTGGAGATCCCTTATTGTAATAAATTATATTTGATACTCTCCTCACATTATGAAAACCTTGTCGCCCTAATATGAATCCATTTTGATCATGATGTATTATTTTTGGCAAGATCCTTTGTAGACGTAAGGCTAGCAATTTAGATATTATTTTCAGATCTGCATTTAACAAACTAATTGGCCTAAAATTTTCACATATATCTAATGGTTTATCTGGTTTCGGTAATAGAGTAATCATGGCAGCGTTTATTGATGGGGGAAGATAATTTGAGTTGAAAATTTCTTTAAACATATCTAGTAGTGGAGCCAAAAGTTTATCTTTAAAAATTTTGTATAAATCTATTGGGAGGCCATCAGGTCCTCCCCTTTTTCCTGATTTCATATTGTTTATAGCTTGTCCCAGCTCCTCCTGTGTGATTTCTAAATTCAGGGTTTCCCTATCTCCTTCTGAAAATTTAGGTATATTTAAGTTTGTTAAGAATTCATCTGTTTTTCCTAATGTTATTTTTTCTTGTGCTTTATACAAATTCTCATAATAATTCTTAAACGCTGAATTTATTTGTTGTGGATCTTGTAAAGTTTGTTCATTTATTGTAATAGATGTAATTGGTTGCCTAAATTCTAACTGTTTTATTTGCCAGGCTAATAGCTTTCCTGATTTATCTCCCTGTTCATAGAATGTTTGTTTAAGTCGTAATAAACTTGAAGCGGCTCTTGTTGCAGAGTGTTTATTGTATTCTGCTCTTAAAATTAATAATTCCTTTTCCAATTGTGGATCTTGTTTTTTGTTTATTTCCTCTTGTATTGTTTTTATTTTATTTTCCATCTGTGTTCTAATTTTCTCAGTTTGTTTTGTCTTGGAACCTGTATAACTAATAATATGCCCTCTAAGAAAGGCCTTAAAAGCTTCCCATCTTATACACGCTGATGTTTCAATAGTATTAATTTGAAAAAATTCATCTATTTGCTTCCTTAAGTATTTCACAAAATTTTCATCTCGTAGCCATTTGTGTTGAAATTGCCATCTTGGAGGATCTCTCTTTATTTTATCATCTTTATAAACTAACCTACATGGTGCATGATCTGAAATAGCTATATTTTCATAGGAACATTCTGTGATTTTATACTGTAACTCTGTAGAAATTAAATAATAGTCTATTCTAGAGTAGGTTTTGAAAGAACTTGAGTAGCATGAGTATATTTTGTTAACTAAGTTTCTCTCTCTCCACTCATCACGTAACTCTAGTTCCCTCATCATAGTTTTTATTGCACTTCTACAGTTAAGATGCGATTGATCCGTCCCTGTTGACCTGTCCAAATTTGGATTCAATGTACAATTAAAATCTCCGCCCATTATATGTAACCCCTTTAGTGATGTTAGTATGAGGAGTATATCGGTATAAAATTTATTATCATCCACATTCGGACCATATATGTTAGTTAAAATTAGCATTTCTGACATTAAGTAGCCTTGAAGAATTAGGTATCTTCCTCTTTTATCTTTAATTATGTTTTTAATTTGCAATGGTACAGATTCGTGAATTAAAGTCATTACCCCTCTAGACTGAGAAGTGTATGGTGC